>JARCZZ010020183.1:0-15847 GCA_030323915.1 Brotogeris chrysoptera | reverse complement strand
CACAACTCTTTGCATGCAGCCATCCAGCCAGTTCTTTATCCACTGAGTGGTTCACCTATCAAATTGATGTCTCTCCATCTTAGAGACAAGGATGTCATGTGAGACAGTGTCGAACGCTTTGCACAAGTCCAGGTAGGTGACATCAACTGCTCTGCCCCTGTCCATCAGTTCTGCAGCCCCATCAGAGAAGGCCAAAAGCCTGTCAGGCAGGATTTCTCTTTAGTGAAGCCATGCTGGCTGTCACCAACCACCTCGTTGTGTCTCATGTGCCTTAGCATGCCTTCCAGGAGAATCCGCTCCAAGATTTTACCAGGCACAGAGGTGAGGCTGACTGGTCTGTAATTCCCCAGATCATCCATTTTCCCCTTCTTAGAAACTGGGGTTATATTACCCTTTTTCCAGCCATTGGGAACTTCACCTGACTGCCATGATTTTTCAAATATGATGGACAGTGACTTAGCAACTTCATTTGCCAGCTCCTTCAGGGTTCTTCAGGATGGATTTCATCAAGTCCCATGGACTTGTGCACGTTCAGGTTTTTAAGATGGTCTCGAACCACACCCCCTCCTACAGTAGGTCCAGGGTCTTCATTCTCATAATCTCTGCATCTGCCTTCCAAGACTTGGGTGGTGTATGTTCCTCTATGTATCATTTAATAGAATCAGAGAATAGTGGAGAAAGTGTTTCAACAAATTAACACTTCAGAAACAAGAAAAAATTAAGTTTCCCTATCTTAGTTAATTTCCATGGCCTAACTGAAAAAAAAAAAACCCACCAGTGATAGTAAGATGTTCTTCAACTCCTGTTTTCTATTTTACTGTATTTTGTACTTAGGAGTTTCTTCTTAATCCCATGTAAACTTCCTATATGCTTATATACTCCTGTATTTTCTGTAGGCACCTGAATTGCTTTGTCTGTTTCTAAGCTCTGGGGCAGATCATCTGGCAGGGATATCCCTAATTCTTCCATTCCTTGCTGCACAAATAGATTCCTCTGCTATGTGAGTTGCAGGCTTCCTACAATGATCAAATGTGGCAGTTCCTCTTCTTTTTCATTAGTGGAAGTGGCAGTGACAGAAAATCTTTATCAGCCCTTCACAAATACGGCTGCAGATGTAGTACATCTGTACTACATATAGGTCAGCTGGAAGAGCTGAGCATCATGAAGTCTTGTCTTTTAGACTAAACTTGAGGTCCTGGCAAAAATATTTCTTCTGCCAAAAAGAAAGTAGCACAAAATATGTGTGTTTGTCTTATGCAGCTTTAATTAGCAAGGGGAACTATAACAGAACTCAATATGCTGGTGGTGTTTTTAATGTGAAATCTTGGCTGAAAGTGATACTTCTTTAAACATTGTGCCAACTTGCATTTTTCCACTAAGCAGTTGTCACAGAACCAATAAACTGAGGCTAAACAAAATTTATTGTTCAAACTCAATTAAAGTTCCACCAACATTAACTACAGATTCAGGATGTCTCATGGACTCGTCACTACAGTGCTGATTCTTAAACTTTATCATCACTGATCCAAAATGTGCAATCACTCACCTAAAATGGGAGGGTGCTTAACCTCGAGGAGTTACCTTGGATGATGTCCTGACCCAAGGGGGGAGTCCCTGACTGCATGCCAGCTACCCCAAGGAGGAGCAACTCCAAATAGCTGCCTGCAGAGCTACTTTTATGTCTTAGTCAAATCTGAGCTGTGGTCAAACATGCCCATGTACCCTTGCTATGGGCTCAGGACCCAGCTTCCTTGCCCCCATACCCACTGAATACCATGACTGTGGGTGGGACAAGAGCTGTGCACGTGGGGAGCTCTCATGGACTCTTGTCTGTGGGGGGAAGTTTTTGTCAGGTCCTCGTCAGGACTTTTGTCAGGGTGGGTGTACCTGCCACAGCAGTCTTTAAATTCTCCTCTGTCTTGTAGATTTGAATGTCTCCTGCATCGAATGCTATCTGAGACCTAAGACCAGGTTCCAGCGGTTCCTGCAAGGATTATCTTTAAAAAAGCAGCACTGTTTTTGTGATGGAGCTCATTTTCAGCAGGTTTTCATGATTCAGAACTGCAGGCTTCGGGAAAGCCAGGTGTCAAAGCCTCTGCATCCTGGTCATGCATGACCATGGCTCATCTGGACCCTTTAGCACCCGAGGTGCCTAAGCCAGGAAGTTCCTCTCCTATTGCCCATCAATCATTCAGAAAAGTACTGGGTTGCATGATTACAGGAACTGGTCTTTTCTGGTCAGTGTCAACAGTGAGACTGTGAGAGAAAAGCAGGAAAAAAGTAAGAGATCTGGGGAGTGAAGAATCTAGAAGTAGAAGAAAGCACTACATTTGGCAGTGGAAAGAACAAAGTGGAAAAAATAAAGAGCAGGAGAGGTTCCAGAAAAGCCTAAGTTGAAGGATAAGAGATAGATGTATTAATAGATACTAATAGGATGTGGAAGATAAAGAAAATAACATTATTATGTGCTCATATTCCGGCTAGCTCATGGATTTTGTGAAGTGCATGAATACATCTAGCAATGCAGAAAATTGAAACTTCAACTCTTAAATAGTATTTCAATGGAAGCAGATAATCCTTGTCTGTGATACTTGTCATATTTCAGATTGCCACCAGGAAAATTAAATAAAAACATACATATGCTGGATTTATATTTAACTTGCATTACTTTCATGCTGAATAATAAATATCTAGAGTAGCAGCATCAATAGCAGGGTTTCTAATGCTTGTTTGCTAAACACATTCAGACACAAGATCAATCATTCTTAAGAAAAATAATTCCTCAATTAGAATTAGACAAATATGATATTTTCATTACAATTGGAAATGGCTTATATGTTGGTTTTTTTTTGTAAATTCTGAAGACTTCCTTTTATGAAACTGTCAGTCTGAAAATAACAAGACATTTTTGCTTATCAATATGCATGTGCACATGTACGTACATCTGAGGGTGTTGTGTCTTCATACAGCTGAAATCAGTATTAATGAAGAAAGTAATTCTAAAAATTTTTCTGATACTACTTACGTATCCTGTACACAGGGTAATTCAAGATACTTAATTCAAGATAACACACTGAGTAAATGAAGAATGGTTTGGTAAAAGTGCATAATGTCCCTGTGTGAAAGATATAATGAAAATTAAACAGAGTTTAATTCAACGAGTTAAATCACTTCTGAAGTAAATCAAGCCAAATCAAATGAAGATTATTAGAATTTTCTGTGAGACTGTCCAATTGGAGGTTCAACCCAGATTAACCCCATCACTTTAATATCTAATTCAGAATGATTGTTCTAAGTATCCTTCCATGTTGGGGCAAGTGCTTTGAATTGACCAGCAACATGAAACTCTGAAGGCTGCCCAGGTAGTCAACATGCCTGAACTGTCAAAATTGACTTTTGCCTGCTGATCACAACAGCAGAGGTGGACGGCAGAAGAGGCAAAGCTATCTCAGCAACATAATTTCAGCAAGATGGCATAGTTTCAGCAATATAATAAAGCATGCTGACAGATTATATATATGAGTTCTGGCATTCCAAATACACCTGTAGTTCCTTTCAAACCAAGAGACTGCTGGTAAAAAGGCTTAAAAATTAAGCTAAGAAGAAAAACAAAACAACATTTAAAAGAGCATTCAATGAAATTGAAGTGCTACAAAGGCATATAGCCTTAGAGGGCAGGGGGGCCCAATGCTGTTGGTTGATACTCAAGGATCACCTGCTGCAAGCTCAGGAATGATACATCCCAACTAGAAAGAAGTGCAGTAGGAGGGCCAGGAGACCTCCATGGATGGATAAGGAGCTGATGAGGAAAATTCGAAGGAAAAAAGAGGCTTATAAAAGGTGGAAGCAAGGACAGGCAGCCTGGGAAGAATACAGGAATGTTGCCTGGAAAGCTAGGGACCATGTTAGTTAAGCTGGGGCCCAATTAGATTTAAACTTGGCTAGGGATGTTAAGGATAACAAGAAAGGATTCTATAGGTACATTGCGAACAAAAGAGACTAGGGACAGAGTGGGCCCTCTCCATGTGCTGTCAGGAGAACTGGCTACCCTGGATTTGGAGAAGGCTGAGGTTCTTAATGCCTTCTTTGCCTCAGATTTCACTGACAAATACTCTGACCACACCACCCAAGTCCTGGAAGGCAGACGCAGGGACTGTGAGAATGAAGATTTCAGGCCCACTGTAGGAGAGGATCTGGTTCAAGATCATCTTCAGAACTTGAATGTGCACAAGTCCATGGGACCTGATGAAATCCATCCATGGCTCCTGAAGGAGCCTGGACTTGTGCAAAGCATTCAACACTGTCCTGAACAACATCCTTGTCTCTATATCAGAGAGACATCAGTTTGATAGGTGGACCACTCAGTGGATAAGGAACTGGATGGATGGCTGCACACGAAGAGTTGTGATCAATTGCTCAATGTCCAGTAGCAGATCAATAATGAGTGGCGTCCCTCAAGGATCTGTGTTGGGTCCGGTCTTGTTCAACATCTTTGTCAATGACATGGACAGTGGGATTGAGCACGCACTCAGCAAGTTTGCCAATGACACCAAGCTGTGTGGTTTGGTTGATATGCTGGAGGGAAGGAATGCCATCCAGAGGGACTATGACATGCCTGTGAGGTGGGCTGAGCCTCTCTGAGATTCTTCTATGCCCAGGTGTGGCAGATTAGGTGATTTTTTAGTGGAGAAGCAGGTCTCGGGATCTCTGTTTCCTCCCCTAAACCCTGTGTGTACTACTCTGTTGCAAGGGCCTCTCCTGTGAGTTATTGCCTGGGGCTGGGCTGGCTACAGCCCCATAGAGGGAAAGAAAGGAGGGCAGGAGGTGTGCTTTTGAGACAAATGTCCAAACCATACAAATACTGGGCAAAATATTAAGGAGACATCAGGGCTGGGCAACAGGTGAGGGGGGACCTTCAACCCTGCAGCTTGGGGTGTACATGTCAGAAAAGTGCCTTTGCTCTACTCTGATGCCAATTCTTTTCCTCTGGAGATCATGTGTTGCCATATTTTGCCTTTCTCAGAGAACAAGGTGAACTGAAGAGTCCTAAAATTACCTTTGAGGTTTTGAAATCTGGAGCAAAGCTCAGGATACTAACAAAATGAAACATTTCGTCTATGCTACCACCTATCTGGATACTAACACAAGAAGACCATGTGTGCTCTGAGCACCATTTTGTAAGAAGACTGACAATAGCCACCAAGTTTCCAATGCAAATATATTTTGGGTGTGGCCTTTGGATGAGCTGTCCTTTGTTAGATCCAATTTCATGATCCTGTCTGGCACAAATGTTGTCAGAAGTTTGTAAATCAGGAAGGTTCTAACCTTCCTTGTTTGCCTGATTGGTTTTTCTTTGACTTTGGTGGAAATTGTGTGTATCAATGTGCCTCTGTTGCTTGACAGAGCACAATCACAGGATGATGTTTTATGGATAAGTATCACCTCATCTGCATCTGGTGTATCTATAGTGTCATTCCTGATCAATTTACACACACCTCTAAGCCCTGATTTTTCTCACAGTACCTTTAGATCCAATCCCTGGCAGTTTCTGCCTCATACTGTTCCCCAGTCTTTATTAGGAAATGTCAAGTGAGTTGTCAGAGGTCGTGGGTCCACTATTTTTTGAGATGCTGAAATGCTCTCTGTGGGCTGCTTTCATCTTCATTAGGGTCCAGAACTTATCAAAGGTAATTTCAGCAGGATGACTTTACAGTGGGTTGTTTTCAATCTATCTGGCTTGTGTCTATCTTTAGCATATTTTATAGAAGTGTATTTAAATCTATTATAATTTGAATTAGACATCATTTTCAAAAGAAAAATATCTTTGGTCATTCCTGTTTCTAGTGCAATACTGAGCATAACCATAATTGATTTTTAATAAAGCGGTCCTTATTAAGGATTCTATTTTTCCATTTTTATCCCTTATGTGGAATGCAAATGTTAGTCTAGCTCTGCACATTTTAATACTTGCTGTATATGAAGAAATATATTAATACTTTGTAACGTAAATATGGGGGGGTTTTGTTAGAGAAATAATGTTATTTCTTTGGCTATGGAACCTGTACTTTTTAGGGTTTTTTAGTAAAAAAAAAAAAAGAAATATATATTTAAACATCTATAGCAGAATTAAAAAAACTAGGCAAGTAGATAATTTCATAAACCATTTACATTTTTTTATTCAGTACTGTTATGAGTATCATATGCAAGTGCACAGATTGAAAAAAGAACATATATTGTTTAACAAAAAAATAGATATTCAGTTTAATACACCTGGAAAAAGAAAGACCTGGGAGTCCTTTTGTTGATGCTTTGTTGGTTGTTTTTTTTTTTCTTTTTCTCTAACAGTCACAAATTGGTTGAAATATTGTATAAATTGAAAGCACATGCCAGATACATATTTTGACCTTGAGGATTCACCAGTCTGATTTTAATCTATTTGAACATTTTACTTTTTTAGGGGGAAAAGGTCAGTTCCAGCAACCTTTATTTAATTTGAACACAATTTCACTGAAGCTTAACAAATACTGCTTCTACTACTGACAGAAGCTCAGTTTACTCACACTCTTTACCAGTTATAGAAATCATGCACAATTTTATTCCAGAAAGCCACTATCTACTCCAATTAAGTAAAAAGAACAAAATTGGATAAAAGAGATTGTAACAGAAATTCAGAACAGAATAAAATGTGTCACTGTTTTACATTTGTGACAGTAAATCTTTTCTGCTTTTGCCATTATTGGTCACAAATAATATTCACCGAAGTTGCAGATGTTTATAAACTACTTAATTGGTATCAACATACATCTATGGACAAACAAATCAAGAGGAAACTCTTATAATACATAACTATATAGTACTTAGAATTTGTGTTATAAAACTGTATTAAGGAATCAATGGCATGTCTGGATGGAACTGGGGCTTGCCTAATTTGTTCTTACAAGTTTCTAAGAGAAAGAAAATCTATGGGCTCCCTTAGGCTGTATATTAAAGTGCTTAACTATTCTTACTTTTAGAAATTTTATCTTACATTCAAAGTCTTCTTTGGCCTAAGTCTGGCTGATACTGCTTATCCTGTTCAGAAATGTTCATGGACAGTGGTTTATTTCTTTCATCTTTCCACCTACTGTTATCATGTCCATGTCCCATCTCCTCCAGATTAAACAACTGCAGTACTTTTCCTCATAGATCATTGGGTTTAGATCCTGCAGCAAGTAGACTACATAGAATGATTCTCAGCTTTGCAACTATTTTTAGTCTACATAATCCTTATGCAGCAGGTAAACAAAAAAGTCATACTGAAAGGCAGAGCCATATTTGAATGCAAATGTGCGTATTGCAACTGAAGCTCAGTCTTTATTTTATATAACTTTGTATTTGTTTGTTTGCTTGAGTGTTCTCTAACATGCCAGTGTTTGGATTTTATTTTTACTCCCTATCTTGACTTAATAACAGTATCAGTATAATAAAACTTGAGTCTCATCAAGTTGATATAAAATAACTACTCTCAGTACAATGCCTTATGAAAACAATTCAACACACTTTTCTTCTTCTGCCGCAAAACAGGGGAAACCAAAACAGCAAGATAAATAGCATTGACTATATAATTAAAATACATGTAAGCATTTTTATTTGGATGCTTTCTGTAATGAATAAAGTTTATGTATGAGAGCTAGTACATTCCACATTTGAAAGAAGTCTTTGTCAATCATTTAAGAGAGACAAATCAGACACTAAGATCTGAATAACATGTTTGCAAAACAGCATCTGCAGTTCTTCGGTTTTGATTCTGAGCTTTCTATTACCTAGCAACTGTAAGTCACAACATTACTCTCTTTGCTCTCTTACAAGAGCAAAAAAGATGTTCTGTATATTAAATGCATGCAGACCTACATTAATGTTTCAAAGCCATGCCTTAAAATGCATTTTGAAAAGTTTTCCAACATATATTTTTCCCCATAAGCAAGTGCAGAAAGGAAAATCAGGATCCGATTTTCATTTTTCAGCATAAAAGTGTTACATATACAGTGATGATAATGATTTGTGCAACCACTATAGGAATTTTTCAGGAAGCATGTGCTTATTTATAACTAAAGGATATTTTTTGAGTAATATGCTCCCTGGTTTTGATCACATAGCAAAAAAAAAAAATAATCCAGAATTCTTTATGCATATGTATGTAGAAATACTTTGTCAAGGTCTGACAGGATAAAACCCAGTGTCAAAAATGTTTTGTTTGTGAACCCCAGGGTGAAATTTAGATGCAAGTGAGGTCAAGTATCACAACTGGTCAATCTATTTATTATTAAAAGATAATTATTATTAAAAAAAAAATTATAAAATGATAATGATAGGGCAAATTGTGAAAAAGGATAGAAAGCAAGCAAGCATTCAGAGTGCAGTTACCACCACAGATCCAGTCGTCTTTGGTAGTGGGTGGCTACACCAGTGATTACCTTTGTCCCCTTTTTTTATGCGATAGAGGGATGTACCTCTGTTCTTAATGTCATGTACTGCACATTCCTGGCTAATCACATGCATTTAGTTTTTCTGGTCTTGCCCCCAGCTCTTCAATTGTACATGTCTGTCAGCAATCCTTGAGATAATGGACAGCAATCTTCAAAACAATAGACCTCAGCTCCTCACACCAATCTTTGAAACAACGGACGGTGGTAGAGTCTGATTTCAGTTCAGTCTCTCACATGTCTTACATTGTCTCTGAAGAAAGTCAAAAGATGCAAAACAAAGTCTAGGGTTATTTCAGGATGTAATCTTCAGGGAATGCTCTAAATGGGGCTGAAACACAAAAATTTGCTTTTGATTGTCTGAAATGTGTTTTCAGATTTTTTTTTTGTTTCATAAGGTGAGATCACAGAGTATATATTGCCAATCTATACTTCTGTTACTAGTTGACATGCAGAAAACATTCTGCATAATGTTGCATTACAAAATTCTGTGAGATTATCTGTTCTGGATGGAGCAGTGCAGGAGTTCAAGTTCAGTTTCATCTGACGACTTGGATTTTTGTGCAAATGCATATATGTGCATATTTTTACATATCTAAGACTGCTAGGTAACAGTGCTTATGTTAGCAAAAGAAGAGAAAATGTCCTCCAAGTTAGCACATATTCTATGTCCCTTGAACATATTCTACACAATATAAATAGAAATGGCAACTATGCGTTCAGAGTTAATCCTTTTTATTACTATTATTGTTGTTATTAGTATTACCAAGAATATTGGCTATGTTTAATGATTGGCTTTTCTCTTCTTTCTTAAGTTCTCAATTAGAGGCCACATGATGACCATACTCCGATATCTCTGAGCCCTTTCCTCTTTACACTGATTCATTCTGTCTCATTCCTTTTCTCTGTGCTTCTTTGTTTCACTCCTTCCAAGAGACCACATCGAATCTAGTACTGCAATTAAATACGGATTATACTACCACAAAGAAATGTAATAGAGCCTTGACTGACAGAAAGCAGTTTCCTAAAGCACTTCCAGTCCAAGTCCCCAGTTTTGTACTTAGATCCTGAGAAGCTTTCATGAAATGGGAAGAAATAGGAAAAGAGACATAAATGGATACAGTAAACTCCTCTTTTTCTTTTCCTTTTATCCTTATTTAGCAAAACTAAACTCTAGTTAACACTTTTCAATTTTAGTTGAGTAAGTTTTAAATTTTGTTGATGGATTCATTTACTGTTATCCTATTTAGCAGTTTCAGTGCTTTTTTTTCCCCCAGTTTGGGAGGAAATTACATCAGACGAACAACTACATCAGTTCTGCATTTTGCAGTGAAAATAATGAAGTAATAATAATAAGCAATGGCAAATTAAAATAATTAATAATAATAACAACTACTACTACTACTTTTTGATAGTGATGATGACAGACTCACAGGTTAATGTCTTAAGAAGAGGTAACACCTTGTTCACTATGATTTATGATTAAGTCCATTAGCATTATTTATGTTACTTTTTTACACACTGTAATTTTTATTTCCCTCTCCACAAATTCTCCAATTATAAGAGCTGACAACATGTCTTACTCATGATATTTAACCATTATGATACTTTTTCCAGAGAGATAAATTAGTAGATTAATGAAAACAAGTTAGCATAAAATTTATGAGACAAGCACAACACAAACTAAACTCTACTTTCAGTCAATAAAATATCCCATATCTTGAAACAGCAGTTATTGGATGAGATTCTCAAAACTACCAAAGGATGATCATAAAAAAATCAATGGTAGCTTTACAATCTTGCAGAGATTCCTTTAGGGGAAGGGATTTAGCTTTCACATATCCTTTCTAAAACATATTGCTGGGGTTTTGTATAGATAAACAATGGAAATACAAGAAAAGATACATTGCCCCCTGTTTTAACTCAAGCAAAAATGTTATCTTTAAAGTTTTGTATCAAAAATGAACTGAAAGTCAAATCAAAACAACAGATAATAAGGTACTGAAGAATTTCAGCTAATGCTGTAATTTATTATCCCTTTTTTGGCATATGGGTAATTAATTTTTGATAAATCTTTTAACATGGAAGAAGCACTTATGTCTAAAGACCTACTGACAATTTAGGAGTTATTTTCTAATTCACAGCTCTTTTTGCTTGATAAATGGAATTTATTTCAAAAATCTTTATTTTGTTTCTTGGTGAAGGACTCATAATTTCTGGCACAGAAATTCAATTTGGAGAAACATCAGAAACGTAAGTTTGAATTTTATTTTTCTTAATGATGAAGTTTATACATTTAAGGACATTCACAGCTACCAAGCTAACATAGTACTTAGTCCTGCACCAGATCAATCTGAAAATGTTCCTTTTGTATAATTAAATACGTCACAAACAGCAAAACCCCATTGTTTAATGGTAGGTTCGCTGTGCATTCCTGTTTCTCAATGAATAGCAAGGTTTTGCTTTTAATATTTTGGTGTAGACAATAGCAGAGATATTCAACAAATTTCTCATATTCCAGAGATAATGGAAAATTAAACAAGTGTTATTGTCATCTTTGTATTCTCCTTTCCAATAATGTATATTCATTTGCACTAAGTTCAAGATATACTTTTAATGAATGAAAATACTTTGCAGGGATCATATAGTGTAAGTAGGCAGAGAGATTTACCAGGTAGATGTATAATAACAAAAATCACAAGATATTTGTTTATTATTATATTCCTGAGTATTCAAATAGAAAAATTTCCTGAGAAGTATGTAGTTATATAAAAAAACTATAAATCCTTGAAATTCTATCCATGTTCCAAACTCAAAAATTTCATTTGACTTTCAGAAAATAGGGTTTCCACTCTGAAAGTGATAGCCTGTATCCTGAAGCAGACTTCACCGTTATATATTCTTAAACAGAATTATGCATGCTGACTGATTTTTTGAGGCTCACAGCAATGCAACATGCCTAAAATTGGATTTTTTTATGATGAAAACTGGAAGAAAAATTCTCACTACACATTACCATCTCAAATACAGCACTGGGTGATGTTGATTGAAAGCCTTGAGGAGAAGCTGAACATGAGCTGGCAATGTGTGCTGGTAGCTCAGAAAGCCAACCATACACTGTACTGCATCAGAAGAAGTATGATCGAGGGAGGTGATTCTGCCCCTCTTCTCTGCTCTTGTGAGACCCTAACTGGAGAACTCTGTTCAGCTCTGGGTTCCCCAACACAAAAGATGTGAAGCTTCTCAAACCAGTCCACAGGAGGATCATGAAGATGATAAGGAGTCTGGAGCACTTCTCCTATAGAGACAGGCTGAACGAGTTGAGCTTGTTTAGCCTGAAGAACAGAAAGCTCTGGGGAGACCTTGTAACCAGTCTTCCAGTACCTAAAGGGGCCTACAAGGAATCAGGAGAGGTGCTTTTGACAAGGACATGCAGTGACAGGATAAGGAGAAATGGCTTTAAACTGAAAGAGAGATTAGATTAGATATTACGAAGAAGTCCTTTACTGTGAGGGTGGTGAGGCACTGGAACAGGCTATCTAGAGAAGATGTGGCTCTTACATCCCTGGAAGTGTTCAAGGCCAGGCTGGATAGGGGTCTGAGCAACCTGATCTAGTTGGAGGTGACCCTTAAGGGATTTTTAAGGTCTCTTCCAGCCCAAACCATCAAATCTCTGATTCTATGATTATATTTCTTTTCTATCCAAAAAACTCAAAACAAACAAAAACCCGATCCAACCAACCAACCAACCAACCAAAACCAACAAAACCCAAACAAAACAAAGTCCCTGTTCAGGGACTGTTTCATACTTCCACAGAAAAAGACAGACTGAATTTCTTCCTACCCCCCTCTTTATTTTTTTAATGAGTAGCAAGCTCTTACCTTGCCATTTGTTTACGTCTCAGTCCTTGGATAGGTCATGATGAAACTTCACTCTAATACTGATATGCTCTTTCATTCAGGAATAAAAAGCTAAAAATGGTATACACAAGAAATTGCACACTTGTTGAATGCTATTGAATAAATAAAAATGTCTGATCATTCATTCTAAAAAAAAAAAAATCCCAAATTATGATTGACAGATATATTTAGCTACATAATTTGTTGTTCTGGGAGACCATTTACCTACAGCCCTAAACTTCCAAATTTTTATTTAGATCAATGAAAGTTGTGAAAATAAAACTGCTAGCAGTATAGTTTTCAGGGCGCTAACTCAAAAGTATCTAGAATTATCAGGGTAGAGAATTTTGCAATTTGAAATCAAGACAGGGTCAGATAAAAATGCATATTTAAAGCTGCAGCAAGGCATTTGGTAGAATTTTGTGCCCTGACACTGTAATTTCTGCAGGATTAGAAACTACGCTGTTTTTATCCTTCTCTGATTTGTCTACAAGAATAATTTATATGAAGCTTAGAGCACTGGGAAAAAAACATGGAACAATCATATAAAAAATATTTCAGAATATTGAAAGCAAGTTTCACATTTTATTTTGTATGTCTCAATCTATGATGAAGTTGTTTCAGTTTGCAATTAAAATTTTCAGTATTGATAGAACACTTGACATAGTAAAGTGCATACTATAATAGCAACTCTAGTACTACAATGTGTGCATAACCAGTCAAGCCCAGTATTTTTTCTCTGCCACTGATCTGTGGCAAAGTTAGGAAAGAAATATGCAGAAATAATCTCTCTAGTTGCCAATAATAATAATCAAAACCCCTATAATAATTTGCCAAGAGGTGAAGTTTCTTTTTCCTAAACCCTATCAGCTAATAGAATTTGTGAAGTTTAAAACCCATGAAAAATTAAAATTATGCTATGTGAAATAGCAGTAAATGTTCATATTTTCCCCATACACATCTAATACTTTACTGAATCCTACTAAGCTCTTGGCCTCAATTATATCTCAAAACAATGAGTTTTCAAGGTATTACCTTCCATGTTCACTTAAGTTATTTTTTGTTGTTGTTGTTGTGTAATGAAAAAAGTAAAAAAAAATCGTTTAAGATTTACCTACCATTTCTAAATCTCTATAGTTTTATACACCTCTTACATTAGAATAAGGCAACAGTATGATCTTGAAGACTATCCTGCAGTTATCTTAATTTTCTGCATTTGGTTTTTAGAGCATGCCTCCAGAGCAGTTTTGCTCTGTGACATGCATTCCACTGTGAAGAAGCTAAATAGGAATATCACCCCAAAACCCAATCCTAATGTTCTCTGCCACTCAGTGGGGACATCACACTGTGAACTGGGTCATGTTTACATGCCCACTGGGTACTCTGAAATAGACTTTGTGCACATACCAATACAAGGCTCTTAAGCTCCTGTGACAAGCAGAAGTGGTTCTTGTGCTTTATGAAAGGGGCAAGTTCTGTGTCCATAATCTTTCAGCCTTCAGCACATGAGCCCAGAACTGCCCTTCTAGATGCCCTGCCATCTCAGAGACTTTGGTCATCACTTGGACTATGACAGAATTACCTGCTCTAAACTGGTTTACCACATGAAGTGATAAGAGCTGCGAGTTGTAAAATTCACCAGGAAAGCAGTCCCCCTCTTGAAAGGAAACAGGCTCTGGAAATTGAAAGGAGGGATGTCAAAGACCAGTTCATGACAGGGGACCTCGACTGTTCACTCACTGACAAATATTTCTGCACCAGCTGGCTCAGTACTTCAACTAAATTACTGGAAAGGCAGATCTCGCAACTACTGTTTTGCATTTCAGACTAAAGGAAGTATAACAGAGTTGTCATCAGATAACTCAGTGTCCTGCATTAGTTGCTATAGACAAAGAATGAAAAATCCACTCCTGATCTTTTCTTTGGATACTGACAAAACTAGGATAAGACAATTGAGTTGGGCAGCAGCCACTATACATATTTTGAAATATTGGTTAGCAAAAGCAAGGGCATGAACAGAAATTAACTTATACTACAAGGATTATGAAAGTGATGGTGGTGGGAACACACAAATGCACTGATGTGATAGTCATGCATATGAAACAGATTAAAAGAAACTGTGTTTCCTCAGCAGATATGAGTAGTACGGGCAGTCAAAGAAATAAAGATTTGCAGGACATTTGGCCCAAGTATCCAGTTTTATCTGATATAAACTCCATGAACCATATACAATAGAAACATGAAGAACCATCAACAAATTATAATGAACTGACAATACAAACATAGCCTGCACAAACATCTATTCGCTATTGTAAACATTTCAAGAACCTCAGTTTATGGAGATCCTCTAGGAATTTATTCAAGTTCAAATTGATTTATTCAAATGATACTAAAATATTTTCATTTCCCGTACCACTTTCCTTAGGTAGAATGAGAACCAAACAAACTATTTCACGTGCAGATGCCACATAATGAACAAATTTGTACCATTATTACTATTCTCTATTTTCTTTGTCTTACCTGTTATGACATCACTGTCATAATTTTTGATAGATGTGCAGGGTAATTTTAAATCCACTTCTAGAATGATGCCTAAGTCTCTTGTATTTATCCAGTTTCTGTTTATTTACAACTTACAATCAAATATTCAATCAACTATTGCTTAGGTGAGTAGCTTGAGAGAGAACACCTTCAACACCTGTGCGGGGGGAAGCTTGGTGTCCAGGAGCCTCAACTCAGAGAGGCAAGAGCCACCAAGGGAGCCTCAAGCCCTCAACAGGACTTGCGCAGGAGCTGGGAGCTCAGCTGACGCAAGCAGCTGGCTCACAGGGGCGGTGCCAGGAGGAGTGTCACCAGCCCTGACTGGTTAGAAACCTGCCCCAGGGAGTGCAATGAACCAGGCAGGTGGAGGCTGATTGCATATCAGTTCATGCGAGCAGGTGAGCGGGATGCTGAGCACTCGCCTCATGGCAGGAGCCCGGACTGGGAGCTCTGCTCTGGCTGCTCCAGTGGTGGCCAGCGTAGGCACCCAGACAGACCCGATGGGAGGGGAGGCTGCGGTGCAGAGCTTGGGGTGTACAGAGCGCCTGCACTGCTCTCCTGAGAGGAAGGTGCACAATGGGCAGGACTGCACTCTGTGTGCCGTTGTGGAGGTCCTCCTGCAGCAGGGGCTGAGCTTAGGTTACAGGCTCCTTAGAAAAGACAGGCCTGGCAGACGGGGAGGGGGAGTTGCTATTTATTTTAGGGATAGGCTGGAGAGTATGGAACTCTATGTGGGGAAATATCATGGGTTCAGCAGCAGCAGCAGTCATTTTTCTCCTTCTTGATAGCTGGTGCAGCACTGTGTTTTCAATTTTGGGCCTGGGAACTGTGCTGATAACACCAGTGGTTTTGTTTACTGCTTGGTAGTGTTTTGGTCTGGTCAAGGACTTTCTGAGTCTCATGCTATGCCAGGGAGGAGGGGAAGCCAGGAGGAAGCAGAGACA
>JARCZZ010020179.1:0-24167 GCA_030323915.1 Brotogeris chrysoptera | reverse complement strand
TCATTTTTTCCCTCATCGGAGTTGGGGGGGGGGGAAAGAAGGGGAGGAGTTTGATTTACGACTTAAACCACGACAACACCTTACAAATACATAGAGATTCAGGCATTCACGTTGTAAAATACTTACCCACTGCTTGTTCCAGTAGAAAAATACAGTCCGTATGTGACTCACCTGAGAAATTAGGTGCCTGCAACTGGTATAGCCTATAAAATCCTTGAAATTACTCCATGCCAGAGAAAAAGGTGACTTACTCTGAAGAAGAAGTCACAGTTTGGAGAGTACAGACAGAGACTGGGATATTTATTTTCTAAGAGTTTCTATGATCAGAATCCCTAAAATATTTCAGGTAACTAAAGAAGCTGAGTCAAGAAGATAATTATAAACATTTATTATTTTCAGGGTGTTCATTATCGTGTTGCAGGGAATGGAAAGCCTTGGATCCCTAAAAATGCTAGCTTCCCTGTTGCTTTAGCAGGTGGGGCAGAACTTGACAGAGACGTGTTGGGAGAGGAAGGAATGGCTAGTGTTAGGGCAATGATGAGGGTATTTACTATAAAAGGTAACTGCCTCACTGCAGCAAGTGTGATAGGTTGGTAAAGGCACACTATTGAAGAAATAATATCTTCACCTTTTTTGTTTGTTTTGTTTTGGGCTTTTATTTTTTTTCCCCACATTTGTTTGTTTGGGTTTTTGTTGTTGTGTTTCTGACCCTGGAAGTTTCATGGGTTTCATAAATTATGCTCAGTAAGAGTTGTTTCTTGCATTCTAACAGTCACAGGCAGTTTGTAGGGTATGCAAAGGTGTTTTCTGCTGATGTGCTGGCTACCTTCTGAAAATACACAGAGAGCTATCTTACTTTTGTCAATTCTAAGAGTGAATGTTTGGTTTCTTTCCCAGTTCTTTTTTTACTGCAAAATCTGTTGCTTCTTGATCCACAATTCTGTCCCTTCCCCTTTTTGTGTGTGTTATTTTTCTGCTTTCCATTCATTTTTTCTTTGCATAACTGTACGGATTGGATCATGACAATCTTCCTCACAGCTCTTTCAGATTTTTCCCAATTGCCCATGGATATCTTGTTATAAATTCCAGTCTGAATCACTTGTAGTGCTAACACAGACTTCTGGAGGACATCTTTTAATTGTTATGTCTTTTTATAGCTGTTTCCAAACCTTCAAAAACCTTTGTTTTCCAGTCTTTTTCTTCTTCCAGATCAGTAAGGGAGTATATCTCTGTCTCTTTGCTGTACCTGATGTCCCTTGAACATCCTCTTCACAAGTATTATATCGAATAATGACATCTAAGTATAGTCTCCAACAAATCAAGTGTTTCATGTTTCTCAATTTTCCATTTTGCTGACCCTAGCTTCTCCTAGGGATTGGCAGCTGCACACTGTCTATTCATAAAGCTGGCTTAGTATAGTTCCAGAGAAGAGTAGTTATTTTTGCTTCCATTCTTCCAACAGTGCTTACAAGTATTTTGGAATATCAAATGCCATGGGCACTGTATCATTCTTCAGTCTCTTGGTATAAAAAGAAGGCTTCGTTTGTTCAATCACAATCAGTCTTCTCTTCATCAAGTTATATTGATTATTTTTTCCCTCACAACCGTGAGAAGAGGGTGAGTCCCAATCAATTTTCATTACTCATTTGAGGAAATCTGGGGAGAACCTTCACCTGCATTACATTATTCAAGTATTCAGCCCGTTTCTGTCCAGTTAAGAGCTGAAGTGTGTTGAATGCAGTAAAGATGAAATATAGATGACCAATGGTTTCTCTGTAGATTTCTCACAAAGCCTGAAAGGGTTGTAAACTTTTACTTGGGAAGTTGCTTGAGTTCAGTTCTGTTGTTTAACCCATGATGTTAGTACCATCCTTTTGAGTGCCTAAGAAAAGGGGAGGGGTGAGATTAACTCTGTGCCTCTAACTTAGCTAATATTTAATGTGCTTGGCAGAAATGTGACAATTAACTACTACGTATTAATCATCTTCATTATTAGAAAGTTCTTGGAACCTCTGTTCAATAAGAAAAAACTCTTGTGTGGTTAAAATTTCATCCTCAGTGCTTTCTATCCTGCTAAATCTGACCAGGCTGACTGTTAGGGGATGAATTTACTTCTTCATGCAGTGTCTGGAAGGAAAAATATAAACATAAATAAACTGGAGAAAATGAAAATGTGGGGGTAATTATAAGAATAATATAAAGCATGTCAAAATTATGCCGGTGTCATTTAGGTTTTGAAAATACTGGTTTTCACGTTGGAATCTTAAGTCATTTAGGAGCTTTCAAACATACCTGTTATGTTTTTTCCCCAAAATATCAACAAAATTTTAAAAGAAAGGCAAAGTTCATTTAATTTTTTGAAACATAGAACTGGATTGTTTATTTATTATGGCTAGTTTTGAAAGGGCATCAAACTAATTCCAAATTTCATGTGATAAATATGCAGAAGTTACTCCACTGTTGTATTCATGATGTTTTCTGCAGATAATTGAGGAAGATGAATCTGATGGTTGCTCACTTGAAAGTTTTATAAATTCCACTTCATATTCAGCGTCTGTTGGTATGGGATTTTTTGTGTGAGATGTCATTGTTCATGTGGGTGCTGGAAAGATGAGACTTACATTATAGTATTAAAATGTCATGGTGCTTTTTTTTATAGAGAGGGAGGCACATGTATAGGCCGTCACTGTGAAACCAGATTTATAAATTGAGACTGGTAATCACAGGGAACAGCTGCATCCATTAATAACAAGGAAAATGAGGGAGCTTAATGTAATGGAAGAAATGCTGAAGACAAAATGGGAAGCAAATTAGGGACTTGCTCCTATATATCACATTAAATTAAAGTCATGTAAACTTTAGCAACAGAGCTGTAGCTTTATCTTAGATTCCTAGTGTCTGCACAAACAATCTGGGTGTTCTCTGTTGGTTTATAGTACCATCTGAAAGATGTGGTCAGATTATAGATTAATAACTGAAATATATGTTTATTTTCTGTTTATTTCTCCAACCATTTCCATCCATGCAATTTTGTTAAAATACTCTCTCAAGTGCTTTAAGTGTCAGGTTGTTCATAAGCATAACCTCAGCACAGTGATGCTGACCAAAATGCTAATGGGTTGTCATATGGTAAAACACACCTATTATATTTTTTAAATTTTGTTCTTTTAGACTGAAGCAGGACACCATGTTGGTAGGTGCTATAAAAATGAGATACTAATATATATATGTGTGTGTGTGTATACGTGTGTATATATATGTATATACATATTTAATTCTTGGCAGTGTAATCTATCTTCTGTGAAGGTAAATTCTGCTGTAGTCTTTCAGACAGGTGAAATACAGCTTATATTTTTAGAGTTGTGGATAGCAGTCAGATTTGATCCATTCTTACACTCTTGTAAGGCCAAGACTTTCGTTTGCATATTGATATCATTATAATTACTATCCATTATTACCATTTGCAAGGATGAAGACTGATTCATATTGAATATGAGGTAATCAAATTCATATTAAGACTAAACGGGTGAATGAAAAGCTTAGTGTCACTTGCAGCATAGTATTGTTGCCTGCTTACATCACAGAAGAAACTCAATAAATACAAGTGAAACCCAAAATGTAATAATTGTCATTTTAAGGTGTGCTCCTGTTCTTTGATCATAGCACTTGATAGTGCTGTTCATTCTGTAGTTTTTAATACCTGATCCATGTATTTTTAATTTGACTTAACAGAAAAGTAGCTGTTAGGCCAGAAGAGACATGCTTGTGGCTTTAGATCTACAAATACTTTTTTTTTCCCCAGCCATACAGCAGGGTTGCACTACACATGTATGCAAATAAGAGGATAAGAAACACTACTTAAAAGCTTGTTCTTCATAGAATCATAGAATAGTTAGGGTTGGAAAGGACCTTAAGATCATCTAGTTCCAACCCCCTTGCCATGGGCAGGGACATCTCACACTAAACCATGTCACCCAAGGCTCTGCCATCTTTCTAGTAATCCATTATTTGGTTCATGTTTCCTATCTCTTTCCTGTTCTTTGATCGTGGACTATAGGTTAACTCCACCACATGAAATTTCAACTTCAGCCTATAGGAACAAATGACTTAGAGGATGTTTCCTTCCGTAGTTCAGATGTTCATTCTCCCTGTTTCTTCTAGTCTAGCTTAGCTTGTTTCCCTTGGCGAATCTGCTACTCTTAAAACTTCTTTCCCGACTCTTGAAGATAACATTTTTCTATGCCACCAGATGCTAAAACTGATTTAATCAATGTATCACTCCCAGAGGAAAGCTAGTGCCTATTTTTGTATCCACTGGTGTGGTTGTCAGGTTTCCTCTGGTGGAATATTGTTAACAAAGGCATTCTTCTGTCTTATCTTCTTGGTGGCCTTAAGAGAGGGAGCTGAGCAGAAGATGTAAAGTGCTGGTCACAATGCTTGTGGGCCTGCTCTTCCTTATTGAGATATGTGGAGCAACAGGGATGAAGGCCCACCAGAATTAAAAGTGGTGGGTTAAAAACTGAAATCTAATAATTTACTGTGGTTTTCCTGTTTTTACTGCTATTCTAACAGCCTTTTAGAATTTCTTTAGTAAGACAAATTTAGTCTGTTTGTCTAGTTGTAGGAATATTTGAGATGATGTCCAGAGAGCTGTAACAGGTGCTAGGGCTGTATGCTGCTATATGTTTCAGCAGTCTGCTTATCATCTACTTGCCTCCTCAGGTATCTGCTATTCTGTAAGGCAGCTCAGCCATACTGAATCTTGTGTTGCTGCTACTAGACTGCTTCTGCAATCTCACCTAATTTAATTTACAGTTATGCTAATAACATGATATGTTGGCAGTGTAGCTAGATAGAACACTTCAAAAATTATTCCAAAACACCACATGCAATTTAGATTATTATAAAGCTAAGTAAAGTGAAGTAATGAGTAAGCTTTGGAAACCAACGTTTCTTTAAAAAATACACTGAAAGTACACTGAAATTATCTGATTATTGAAAATATATTTGAATACAGCTTCCCAAAGAATTCAGTATAGCACATTATTATTTAGAAACATTCCAAGTCACAAAATAGTGAGAAAAATATGATTCTATTCATTACATGATTATTTATTCTTGATAACATGCTGTGAACTTCATTGTGCAGTGAGCATTACAATTAAGTATATTAAACACATAATAGCCATAAATGTTCTCACTAAGTAATAATGGTAATACTATCAGCTTACTGGTATCCATTTTTATCAAGTGATAATTTTATTGAGAACAATATTGAGATGCAAACATTTATTGTCCTTTTATAGACAATTGTTCCAATAACTATTTAGTGAGTACTGGCATCACAGGGAGAAAATTATGTACCTCAGATGCTGTCCTGCCTGTGGCTGTAATGAAGACTCTGTAGTAATCTAATTGTAATGACTAAGCAAAAAATGGAATTCTAATTGACAACATAAGGCCAAGCGAATTGTCAGTAGAGACATACTGACTTAAGCCTTGTTGACAAAGACTTGTTGGTGTCAAAACTGTTCTTTTTGACCAAGGAAAAAACCCAGGTTCTTCCAAATTATTCAAAATGCACGAATTATGTAATCAACTGACTTTATACACAGCTTGACAGTGAAGTTATTTACGTGTTCTTTACATTTTCAGGGTGCAAAAGGGTTAAGAAACATAATCTTCGTGTTTGGAGTAGAGTTGCATCTCCATTTCTGGAAGTGGTCAGGGCAAAAATCCATGGCTGACCCAAAAAAGAATCAAACTCTCAGTTTAGAATTTTGATGTCACTTGGATTTGGCACCTCTTTCTGGCAAAAACAGGTCTCCCTTCAATCTAGAAGTAAGATTTTCAAGTTGGAGGTAGAAGGCTGAATGAATGAAACCTCCCCTGAATCAATTTTCACTGTAGTGTGATACTGACTCTAGGATGTAGCCTACTCATAAAATATGGAGCATAAAATCTTTCCAAAATCATAGTGGCTTTTAAAGCTTGACTGAGGGCATATGTAATGTAAGTACTTTCTACTCAGTAATCAGTGCCTGAAGAGAGTAATTTTTAAGATTAATTGTAGGGTGTTTTTTTAAAAAAATTAAGTGGTCTATGTCTGTATTCCAGCTGTGAATATTTTTCAGTAGGAGACAGGACATGAACCAGCAACATGTCCTTGCCACAAAGACGGCTAAGAGTATCCTGGGCTGCATCGGAAGTGTTTCCAATGAGGCTGAGGAAGATAATTCCCTCTGTTCAACACCAGTGAGGCCACACCTGGTGTATTGTGTCCAGTTCTGGCCTCCCCAGAACAAGAGAGATGTACACATACTGAAGAGAGCTCAGTGAAGGGCCATGAATATTAAGGGACTGGAGCACCTCTTCTGTGAGGAAAGGCTGAGAGAGTTGCAACAGTTTAGCCTGGAGAAGAGAAGGTACTCTCCAAATACTTCCGAGTTACTGTAGCAGTTTTAATAGCAATTGATCCTGATTGTACTAAACATAGAAAAAAATCTGGCTAGTGTGCAATTGTCCAACAGGACAATGAGGATTTATGCTTATTTCTGTTACCAATAACATACAATACTGAAATAGCTTTTACCATATTTAATCAACACTTTGTGGCCCAGTGGTCATTTATAGCATCGTCAGTTGCTGACATGTTTTTGGCTGCCTTTAGAAAGGCTCAAATGGCTAATACTGTAAGGAGAAGACTTTGCAGGTGGCAGGTGTAGCCCAGGTAAAGATGTTTTCAGAGGAAGCTGGTCTTCTCCTCCTATACTTAATTCTCTATGAATGCTACTCTACTATCTTGCCAGTGTATTCACAGTAGTTAATATGATCCCTACTAACTCAAGATGTTTTCATCTTTCTCTAATATTTTTGGAAATCAGTTGTAGAGAACCAAACCCTTGCAGAAGAGAAGAAACAATTTAGCTGCTTCAAAACATTCTGGATATAACAGCAAGAGCTTTGTATATAGCTGTTGGGCATTTTAAAAGCTTTCCAAGAAAATACATAATTTTATTCATAAGGTCTTTTCAAGACATTTATGACATTTCAATACAAGCCATTTGCTTGCTGTCTTCATATTTGCTTTTGTAATATGAATATGAGCTTTGTGTTGATTTCATCCCAGCTCTGGATTTTAGAGTGAAGGTTGGGGTGCAAAGTATTATTTATGCATTTGCTGCCTAAGAAATATTATGATTCTTATACCACTTCCTGCTATGTGTGATATATTTTTCGCTACATATGCTAAAATTTCAGCTAAAGTCTATGAAGAAAACAGTAAAGTAGTATTCAACTCTAAGTTTAATTAATGCCACATACTGTGTAGAATGAAGCAAAATGTATGACCCACTGTAGTGTCATACAGAAAAAGAACTGTTGACAGCATGAGCTGCTGGCCAGAGGCTGTGTTACTGTCAGGGTGAGTGGAGACTGCCACCTGGTTCTGGTAAATCATGTATATGATGTCTGGAGCTATAGCTAGTTATAAACTAATTGCTTTTTTACATTTTTTTTTTTCTTTAAATGCTAATGTGAAGAATTTTCCCTGCTGGTCATGTTTTTTTCTTCTATCTCCTCACCTCTACAGTTCATCTGATTGCTAATATGTTTCTCAGAGAGCCAAATAATTTCTGGGTCTACATGCTGTCATACTATAGTTTTGTATTTGAAATTCCCTTCTGTTTTAAATTCTGTGTATGGATTAAGAAAATAATGTATGGAGAATCAGTCAGTAATGAAAATGTGTAGAAGAGGTGTCATGTGCTGGACTACAAGCATAATATCCAAGGTAACAGAAATAATTGTTTTTTGGCTTATCTGTTTAATGCTGTCAGTAATAAACAGTTTCAGATTCGTATCTGATGAATTAGATGTTGATTTCTTAGTTGTTTTGAGTAAAGTTAAGTATTTCTTCTGATAATATCCTGTCAGACTTGAAAATTGCTTTGAGCTCTAAATAAACACTTTCCATTTGTAATTAAACAATTAGGAAATTATTTCCAGAGGTATATTTCTATCACCATTAAGGTTATTTTCTTACTTAAGTCTTGCTATACCTATGCCAGTAATTACTTTTTAATAAAAAATATCACAAAATGATTGAAGTCTTATTGTCATAGAAAGAATGCTTTTATTTTTGTTTCATCTATGAAAGTATCAAATAATTGTGTCAAACTTCTACACATCAGATGTCCTAAAAAATGTTGGACGTTCTTAAAGAAAAAAAAAAATTCTTCCGTCACCCCAAATTGAGTGAATGCCTCATGGCATCCATCTCCATTTTATTGGGAGTTTATTCAAATGGATAGAGTCCAATGAATCAACATGCTTGCAATAAGAGCACTCTTTATGGAAAATTTCAAACCACTTTTAATCATTTTATTGATATTTTAAACATAGGTTTGTTTTTTTTTTTTTTTCTCTTCTACACTCTTGGGAATGCAAGCTGTATTAAACACTTTAAAATCTGTAACTGAACAGTATTTTTCTAAAAGGTAGAAGTATGAAAGCTTGTTAATAGCAAGGAATGTCAAATGAAATGTATTAACTGAAGCCAGCAGAAAATCTGGGCAAGATTAGAGAGCACTGTGGGTCTCTAAGCAATCTGAGTCACAGCATTTGCTGCAGGGATTTGAGGAGCTCTTGAGACCTTCAACTTGAGCTTCTCAGAAAGCTAAAAAGAAATTGGGAGAGAACATGAACTAGAAAAAGTAACTTTTGACCAGCTCTCATTGTAATGCCTTCAAACTTGTATTGCCTCTCAAACCAGGAAAAAAAAAGAAACATGAAAGTAATGTCAAATGGAAAGCAGTGGAATGAGACTATGAGACTTAAGTAGTTCAGTTCTTCAGTTTTTCTCGAGTTTGCTCCTCCACAGGATGCATGGCAGCGATATGCTTCTGTGGACCTCCATAGGCTGCAGGGGAATGTCACCACGCCTCATTCAATTGAATAGTATACACTGAGGGAACTGACTGATGCTTGACTGCGGTGATGAAATAAAATTTCATTGTATTTAATGACTGTGTTGCAAAGGATATGTTTCATGGGGCCAAATTCACTATTTTAGGGCCAGTGCTACTTTTAGCATTCTCGCTAATCTGGAAGTTGACTTTTCAACTATTTCTAATGGTGATAATTGTATCATAAGTAGTAGATAAACTAAGCTCAAAAGATAATGGAAGTGGTGTAAAAAATACTGTTTAAATCAATAATGTAATCATGCGGTGCATTTTTGTTATAATGACTAGTTAAATAAATGTGTAGAAACTCATTATAAGAAGGAAGATTATTAACCCTTTCATGCATTCAGTTTCTGAATTCTTAAGACACAGCTAGGATGAATACTGCCATGATGTGATAAGGGTTTGATTTAAGGTCTTAAAGCCTGTGACACTTTGCTCTGGGAGGACTGAGAAACACCACTGTGGGAAATTTGTAAATGTTTTAAATAAACTGCTAAACATTACATTTAATTGAAATTACAGGAAAAGAGAAGCAGTTCTGCTTGAAAAGAATAAAAATGACAAAATGCCTATTCGCTACCTTATTTAAAACCTGCTTTATAAGATATTTCTGTTTGACTTATTTCAGTGATATATGTATTGTTGTTGTAATATGAATGTATATTCTGTGACTTGTGGCTATCATTATACTGGGTTCATTTGTGCTATTACTATCTCATTCATTAACACCTGTGCGGTCAAACCTCAACAGTTTTGGTTTGGATAAATATCTAACAATATGGATGATTTACATAAGCATTTTTTAACTTTAAATATTAAAAATCTTATAAAATCAACATTTCTTTGATCCTTCAAATGGATTTAATAAGATTTTTGTTTCTAATTGAATCAACTGATCTATTATGCATTTTTAACTTTCTTTTAGTGGAAACAAAGGCAGTTTTTAAGCATAAACCTGATCACTCTGGTTTTATAAGTTTATTGTTTGGTTTGTGGGTTTTTATTTGTTATCTCTGTGTTTGTTTTTTTTTTCCTTCTCTTGAACACAAAGCCAGTCTTTTTGATGGGCATGTTTCAGGAAGAACTTTTACATAAAAAGAAAGAGGTTTCTTTAATTTCTTTTTAAGTCAGGAGAAAAGTTAATGCTTTCCAATCTAAAGGCAATGTCAAAGACAAATATGATTATAAACAGCTCTAAAAGAAAGTTAAGTATGTAAAAAATGTCAAATGGTTTCTTATTAAACACAATAGACAATTTTTGTTCTGTAGAAGAATTAAGAATTAATGATAACTTCTTTAAGCAGTTTGCAGTTACTTCTTGCTTGTTTGCTAGAACTTAAACTGGTTCAGGAAAACAATAGATGTTGGTAGTATGCATATCTCATAAAGGCCAAAATGGAAGCTTTGAAGGGTTTTTATGTTTCTTATTGTGTCAGATACGGCACATACAGTGGCACACTTCTGTGTAAAACATGGCTGTATGTATAATGGCATAAATTATTAATTTACTAAGTATAGTAAAAGAGTGGCAATTTCATCTATTGCAGAGGTATTTTAGAAAGAATAGAGTTTTATTTTTAAACAAGAGTGTACTGGTTTTGGCTATAAGCTACTATGAAAGAAAATTACTTTTATCTCAGCTAAAACCAGCACAAAAAAGTTACATGACTTTTTTTTTTTTTAAACTGAATTTTCCTACATGAACTTGTAAATGAAAATAAAGCAGTCTTCAGAAATAAAATGAGATACAGACTTTAATTTTTTTTATAGTTTATTGCTGATAAGTTTGAAATGCAAATCCAATTTGAAATATCAAACCAAAAGTTTCAATTAATAAAACCCACCAAATTCTTACTAAATATGTAGGAAAAAATAGCATTGATGGGTTTTATGCTGAATGAATGTATCTGTTCTGTGCCCATAGAAACTGATTTTCTGTACTTTGTCAGATAATAGTCATGTAATAAAATCCATGAAAACCAGATCTCTCGTTTGCTCACTTATACATCCATCTTTCTTTTCCAGATGACACGAGAGCAGTATATATTAGCAACACAACAGAACAGCCTTCCAAGGACTGAACATCCTCAGTTTTACCCAGTTGGGATTTATGGATGGCGAAAGAGGTGCTTATACTTCTTTGTCCTTCTGCTATTGGTTACCATGATTGTTAACTTAGCAATGACAATATGGATTTTGAAGGTTATGAATTTCACAGTGGTAAGTATCATAGTAACTATGTTTCTTGAAGTAATAAGTTGCAGTTTAGTTCTCTTTACCATTTTATATACAAATATTGTAATTTTGGATTAAAAATCATATATGCTTCTTTGAGGGCTGCTTCAGTCATTTATAGGTTTTCTGTATATTCTGCAGTGGGTAGACCTGTGCCCTATCAATTCAGATATTTTTGGTTAATCATATGTGCTTATGGATCTTATATCTGGATCTTTAATTTTTTTAGTTTGCTCAACCAGAAGCGTTGTGGTGACTGCCGCAAGCACCTCTTGGTTGCTTGTCATCACTGACAGCAATCACTAGGAGGTTACTGTGTGTGTTCTGTATGGATGGTATCTCTCTTAGGAGGAGACATGGTCATTTAGGTCAACTTACAGTGCTTTTTTTCAGTTTATGTTGTTCTTAGTAATTTTTAAGTGTTTACATTTGTACTGTGTTTCACCTAGAAATCAAAGTGGCTGTTTTGATGTTGGTAAGAGATGGGAATGAAAGCCATGGGGTTTTATAAGATAGCCTCCATCTGGAATATTTAATAGCAGCAGATACCAAGACTGTATTTCAGATGTACACCTGAAAGAACATGTGTTCAGTGGGATCTATATTATCTGCTCAGCTTTGTTCCCAAAGCTTTGTTTGGATAAGGGTGGTGGAAGTGCTCACTACTTGGAGCATCTTTTTATATACGAAAAGGTAGAACACTCCACAGTTTAAAATAACAGTACTTCTGCTAGGATCTTAGTTTGACTATGGCTTTTACGTTCATAAGCCACATTTTGTTGTAGCTAGCAATACATTTTGAATTTCTAGGGTCATAGCACATTTCTATTCTCCATTATTTTACTGGAAATACAAAACACCAAACAAGACCAGCATTAAGCGTATGTCTAAAATTGTTCTATATTTGCTAATGCTCTGTAATGCATAAGTTTACCTGAGATCATTGCCTGATCAGATGTATTGTGCAAATACATTGCTATTTCTGATTTGCCAGAAGTGGTTAAGTATTTTGGATTCATATTTTGACAACTGTATGACATTAATATTACTGTACTGAAAAGTTTGTTAGAAATTGGGGGGGGTGGGGTTGTTTGTTGTTTGTTTGCAAAACAGGACATGTAATGTGCTTTTGATATTTGTATTGGAAGCATATTTAGGCGACCTGCTTACATCAGTAAAATGGTCTACTCTTTTTCCAGAAGAGAATTAAGCATGGAAATTTAAATAGGTTAAGAAAATGTTTTTAAAAGCACAAGATTTTTGCCTATGCAGAAGATTGCATTCCAGTAAAATATTGAAAATGCTGCTTCTGTATCCAGGCAATGTTTGACCTTCCACACTAAAAGTTACTGTAGCACTGTCCAGTTTAGAACTCTTACAGTTTGAACATAGAATCTTTTTAAAACAAAACCTAAAAGGTATTTTAAAATGTTTTCCTTTCCTGCATGTCAAAGCTTTGTTAGAAAGCGTTATGGTGAATTACTTAAACCAGTGCAGGTGTCTAGTTCAGGAAACAACCAGATTGTTTCAGCAGTTCTGTGTACTACTGAGTTAGTAGATTGAAAACCATGCTTCAGTATTTAGAGGTGCATATCTGAAATATTTATGTGAACAGTGGCTTAATAATTTCACAAAAATAGTGTTTGAAGTGTTATGCACTTTATTTATAAACTCATTATTTAATTTTTACGATTCAAAAATCACAAAGCTTATGTGCATCTTTTATAAACCTGAATTTGTTATAAATACCAAAAAATGGAATGCCACAGGTTAGTGTAAGTTCATCATTAGCCCTCCTGTTACAGAATTAATTTTTATTTTGTATTTTAGCATTTACCATGGCCATAAAAGTGAAACATATCACTCCTCTTTCATACGAATATCCCCATCCCCACCCACCCAATATTGCACATGCTTGGGAGCTTTGGGTGCTGTTCAAATCCATTTTGTTGGTCATACACTGGAGAGCACCAGTTTTCTTCTGTAGATTGATGGAACGGTAGTCTTCTACGTGGACTAGTTTGTATTCACATTAGAGTCTCTGTATGGGTTCAAAAATTGATTGCTTGAAGGTTGTCATATAAAAAGTTTAGTAATTTTCGTCCTAATGTCCACATATGCCAATTTGAGCACCAGTGGGAAATTTGTATCAGGTCTGAAGGAGTCACGTTCTTAGCAACAGACATCTTAGAGTAAAATAATTTAGTTTAAGAACCTAAGCTTCGTGTATTTAAAGAATGTAATAGCTTTGAAATATACATAGATTTCTTCCATGCATGCATATATGTAGAGACAGATATGAACTAAGAGCATTTGTATAGCTGGACAGTGATAGGAACTCAGAAGTAGAGCTAAAAACATTTTGGAAAGGAAAATACTTTTGTCAAACAGGTTTAAAGAATATTTGCTCAAAATAAAAATGCATCTATGTCAAAATAATTGTTTAAATTGAACTGCTTTGACATTTTGATATGATTTTAAATTATTTGCTGTTTTAGCATAAACCAGTGTTGACTTTCATAAATATGATAGCAATTGCAGCACTTCAAGGGGTTGTGAAGTACCAGGCCATGGGTTTGTCATTGCTGGCTGACAATTACAACAGTGTTAATTTGTGCTAGCTGCTGCCTTTCTATTTTTAACTGTACAGCTGCAGCCACTGGCCATTTGCCACAATAAAAGCCTTTCTGAGTTAAATTTATAGATTCTCCAGTTGGAAAGTTTTTCTGAATATACTGACCTTGCATGTAAAAGTCCCGTTTTGAATTTAAGCAATTATCCCATGCTCTTTTTATACATAGGAGAAATAAGGTCTTCTGTAAGGCCATTCATCAGGCAACTGAAGTGAATTGTCCTTAAGGATTGATGCAGAATAGCTTATCGAAGAAGTAATTAAAAAGGAAATAAGGTTTATTTGAAATTGTATAAAACCAGTCCAGTCAAGCTGTGCAAATCTCCTTTTAACAGATTGAGTAGTATAGCTGGTAAAGGTAGAAAAACTTTCAGGTATGTACAATCTCTTCTCCAGTGTACAATGTAAGAAAAAAACCTGAAAGATAAATACAAGTTACAAATAATTGTCCTGATATTATATGTATCAAATGAGCAAGCCCAAAGGTAATTAGCATCTGTGTCCCAAAAAGAATATTAGACGGGGGAATCAGAGATGTAATAACCATTTTTAAGAAGATATTCCTCCACTGGTAGCTTAGTGCTTCTGTCCTTTAACATCTACATGAGATCTGTTACCTCACTGATCATCTCTTTAAAGTTACATGTGAAAGCATGTAAGAATCTCAGGACAGAGAAGTCCCTAAACATTAATGTGGACAGAAACATGTAACATACCATACTATTCTGGATTTACATGGAAAGTAATCATTCAGGAGCAGGTTATATTAGAGTGAGATCTGACCTTGAACAAAATGTTTTATCAATAACTTTGCTCTGAAATAATCCCTGCACTAAATTTCTCATTGAAATAAAATTTTCTGTTATTTTTTATGTGGATTGAGTGGATCCACTCTGTTTTGAGTGGTAAGGATAAAATAATTTGACAGCCTCTATAACTTATTGTCCCCTAATGGAACCATCAAAATCTCTGAATCACATGCTTGAACTTCAGACTTCATCTACTGTACTAAATGGTTTCCTGAAAAGTAAGCAACTGCTGTATTCGAGAATGAATTCAACTTTCCTTATCTCTTAAACCTAATCTTTGAGACATGTAGAACACTTAGGAGAAAAATCAAGCCAAGAACTAAAATCTGTATATTTTGTTGATGTTAAAAAAAAAAAACAGACTTGGAAGACTTTGAGTTTTATGGAACATTTATAATTTCCTTCCCTTTTACTAAGTTTGCCATGGTGCACATGCTCCCCCATGGAGACGTCTGTCTTTCACTTTCCCTCAGGATGTAATTGCTTCTCACTTAGTCTAGGTTATATGTGGCTTCTGAAGGTCAAAGCTATTAGTTGCTTCTTTTGTGTCTGTATGATTAGGATACAAGGTGTTTCAAGGATGGGACACTCAAGTAGTTACTTGGTGACATAACAAGTTGCTTACGGATATGTTTTGTATTTAAAACACCCTGGTTATTTCACTTATGTAATACATGTGAATTTCAAAGGAAATCAGGGAAAAAATATTTTTACTGTGTACGCATTCTTCTCACAATTTATTTGTCCAGTCCAGTGCATAGGTAATTAGCTTATATTTTCTTTAACGATTTAATCACTTGAACATTATTCTCTGATATAATTTTAATCCTGTATTGTCTTTAACTTATTTTAACCCTATTACAACTATAATTTTACACAATTTTTTTTCATATAGCTGCCAACAGCTAAAGTATATTGATAGGCTGTCAATCTACTTGCTTACTCTATAAAAAAGATTTACCTTACATTTTTTGTCAATAAATGAATACCAGTGTAGAAATCCACAACTGAGTTTTCTGCAAGTGTTTCAAATTACAGTTTTAGAAAAAGAAATTAAGTTTGCCTCTTGCTGCTGTGAAGTGACATTGTGAAGCAGGATGGGGCAATCAGCATAGAAACCTTAGTTTCTAAGCCCATTTATGTGTTTTCTAATATGTACGTCATTGACATTGATACAGCATTTACTTGATATTACCTTATTCTGTTGTTCACTGCATCACTGAATCAATCATCATTGAAGTTTGGAGTTTACTAATGATGAAAAATTTATAATGGTAGGAAAAATGCAAATATGAACCCTTTTAGTTTTTAAGATCTTTTTTGGGTTGTCCTGTGGCTCAGCTACATATCCTAGGAAGCATCAGCACCAAATTCATAGAATCATAAAGTCAGAATAGTTTGGGTTGGAAGGGACCTTAAAGATGATCTAGTTCCAATCACCTTGCCATGGGCAGGGACACCAGTGGTTTTACTACTTCTGCTTGCATATCTGGTTTGGTGTGTCTCCGTATTCTGCTTTCCCCTTAGGAATCAATGTATGAAAAGACTTCCTTTGTTACACTTCTGGGAATGCTGTTGGCCAATTCAGATATTTTCTCTCACTGTAGTTACTTGCAGTGTTCTAGTCAGTTTTGACTGCTGTATTGGCATGATGTTATCTGTATTGATTCACATTAAACTCCTCTTGACAGTAGTAGCATGGGAATTATTTTTAAAATCAGGAATGAGACAACTGATCAGCTGGGTTAAAGCAGTTATTTCTTAATGGAACTTGAACTTCATACATAAGCAGAACATAAACAGGAGTTTGAATTTCCTGGCTAGAATTCACATACTTCATGCTCACGATTGAATATTGCTCGCAATATTCTGGTTGCTGGCTGCCTTACTCCAACTTTACACCGTTTGGAGAGCAGGTAGTTACAAGATGGTTGAATGCTCTCTGCAAGATACACATGCCAACTAAAACATGATTTCTTTTTATGTGATAGCATATATAACACAGATATATGCAACCATTAGCTCTTCTGTATCTTCATAGATTGTCTGTGTGTTCCTTTAGAGATTAGTTCTTAGACTTAGAATTTTTTGTATCTGCAAAACGCTAAATCTGAATGGTAGAATTTCATTATCATCACTTATAGAGATCAGTAAACACAAGTACATTTTCTTGGGTTTTGATTGATGTGGAAGAATGAGGAAATAATTTCAAAATTTTAACTTTCCATGTTGTTGAGACACACACACACATTCACTCTTCTGATCTTAGTCTCCAATATGAAAATAATACTTTATAATTTCTTTATAAACACACTTTTCCATTAAAGTTATAATTTGATACCTAAGTTTTTATTGGTACAGAACTAACAGCTGTGTTCAGTGCTTTTGTCTAGGCTTATAGCAAACTGTCTTGGCATACTATAGGATATGAAAATAATTTTTTTACAGAACTATAATACTTGTTATTCATTTCTGAACAAGCATGACAGTGATAGGAACTGTCAGGTTTCAAAGATTTGATCACCGAGATCTCTTTACTTGGTGTTCAAAACAGTGTTCTATTAGTTCAGTTGGTTATACTCATCTATGTGGTAAAGATGCTAGTTGCCATAGGCAAATACTACCACTTCATGTAGAACTAAGAAAAAGCTCTTTTCCATTTCTTAGCTAATTTTTGTTGAGACATGTCCAATTGATGGCAGATTGGCATTTGAAATGTGTGAAGTTGTGCAATAGCTGTACTTTACTCAAAAATAATTTTGTTGTTTGGCAAACAGACAACTCCTTTCATTTTACAGAAGCAGAAGTTTGTTATTAGGTTTTGGATAAATATTATGATTTAATAGTAGCAGTTGCTGGATATTAAATAAATATGTTCTGTCACATCTGCAGCTTTCATTTTATTTCAATGACAATCATTTATTGTCAGTAAGTTATTTTAAACTGTAAATGGTCTCATTTTCAAAACTAATCTTTTAACTAGACAGAAAACTATTTTACTATAGTCCTTTAATATTTTAGTTTTCAGAAACCTGATGTCCCATTTTGGGATATATGCAAGAAAGCTTTTGCTTTCTTTTTGTTGGTTTCTATAGTGAGAAAGATCCAGTCCACAGCAGGCAATGTAATAAATTATTAATGATTAAGAACTTAGTAAAGACATCAGAGACCAAAGTTCAAACTCATGTAGTCTCCAATACAGATCATGTCCCAGGTAAATGTCCTGCTCATAGGCTATTACTCCTGATTTCTTAAGTTCTTTTTTAATAGATACATGACCTCTTACTATCTCTTAGTCTCACACATTAGACATCACCATTACAACAAATTATATTGAAAATTCCTAGGAAATAGCTGTGTATTACTCAAGAATATTTTCTGTTCAAATTTACAATTCCTTTGGAAAAATGTTTAGAAAATTGTCAGTCAGCTAAATTAAGTCTTAGATAACAGTACGTGTGTACACATGCACAGTCTTATTTATGTATTTGGCTATGTTCTCATCTCCTTTTTATGTTGAACTGCAAACCAGAATCTTAAGCTTCCTGAATGAACCTGACAGCTCCATGCATGCTTCAAAAGTTTATAACATGTCAGCAGAAGAATATTGCTACTAGTTACTTTTGTACTTTTTTATCCCGTTTGTTAACATTCATGTAACAGCACAATTTTATGGTGGTGGAGGGTATTTTTTAAAACTTGTTTCCTCTTTCTTTTGGAGTGCAGTAGGTAGGAATGAACTGATTTATTCTTACAGTCTTTTGAGCATATTGCATAGTTGCTGTCCTGAGTACAATGAAGAACTCATTATAAGTATTTCTAATACCATTCTTCTAAATCACTTTTTATCTCATTTTGTATATGTATTTCCTGTATTGTGTGCCTTCTTTCCTAAAACTTATGGAGGGAGGGGAGGATATAAGACTCAATCAGCTAGTACAAGTATGGTGTAGGTTTACTTGACAGTATAGTAATTAATGCGCACAATCGTAATGAATTTGTTTTTGTTGTTTTTTTGTTGTTGTTGCTGGTTTTTTTCCTAATGAAAGGGAAAAAGTTAATCTGTTTTGTGAAAGTGGAAAGGCAACTGATCTGAAATCAAATTTGCAATCTTCTGTTTATTAGACATGCTCATAGCAACTGTTTGCATGAACAGTCCAGCAACTGCTATGCATACTTGGTTATCTGTCTCAAAGTACTAGGCATCTCCTGCAAAGGCATCTTCCTGTAAAGAGTTGGAAGGTATTATTTAAAATAGTGCTATTTAATAGCACTTATTAGCAAATATGAATTGCCTTGATTTGATGTGCACATTACATTGTTCTGGGTGGCTGAATGCGGATTTTAAATATTTTATTATAGAGAGCTATATCTGTACATTTTAGGATTTATTGTTACCAATTATCTCTAATGAGGAAAGAATAGAATAAAATTAATTTCTCATTTTGATATTTTTAGTCATGCAGATTTAATGTCAGAATAACAGTAAAGTTCCCAACAGAAGAAGGGAACAAATACTTTGCACCCTACTTAACCTTGTAAAAATGTGATTTAATTCATTGGTAAAAAAAAAAAAAAAAAAAAAAAATTAAAAATCTATTTATATGGTGAAGCAATTTCAACCTGACCTTGCAGTGGCTTTGGAAAATTGTACTGTAGCATCCAGTACTTGAACACTTAGGGAAAATTGTCTGTAAACAATGTTTACCTTGCAGAGATGCATTGAGAACATAAAGAGGTATTTGCCTGTACAAGGACACTGCTTGCCCACTTGTCTCATTGTTTCTGGTTTGTTTCATGAAGTGTCATGACTTATTTAGAATCAGCTTAGGAGTCACAGATTCATACTTGTATCTTTATCCCATGTTAGCAGTTCCAGCATGCCACAGGTAGCTTGCCTCATATTTAAAAAAATTGTGAATAGCTCCATGTTCTTCCACAATTCACAGCAGTAATTTCTGATATGCATTTAACTATGACTCCTGTAACCCCTCGTAAGAGTTTTAACATTCAAAAAGAATGTTGATTGTGGCTACAGAAAGTATAGAAGAGGACAAGAACTTTATGTGATAGGTTAGATGACAATGAATATATCTTATTTATTTTCAGTTTGTGGATGTTAGCTTTCTATTAAATATTAATAATGTGGTTTAGCTCAGTTAATAATGTTTGCTAGACAGCTTATTCTTAATAATTCACTGTGCAAATAAGTTGGAACAAGTATTTTGGATTCCCCCCCCTCCCCCAAACATTTTCTCTCATGAAAATTAACTAAATTTCCATTAATGGCTGTTAGCTCTGTTCCCTATCCATGTATATTCTAGCATGATATTAATGTCTCTGGAAAGTTAGATATTCAAGAGAATTTTATACTAATATAATTTTCCATTCTTAAAGGTTTATTCAATAAACCAGTTCTGACACTTAGATTTGTCCTACAGCATAGCTTGAATCGCAGTTCTCTGAAGAGAGATGTAGACATGCAATAATTTTTAATGGGTGGAGAGGCCTAAATTAGACCTTATACATCTAGAAATTATACTTAAAAAGAAATTAGAAGGTAAGGTAGAATGTGTAGTGCTATGCATCTTACATTGCGAACATTTCCTCTTCTTTAAGTCAGGATATTAGATGTGATTGGAATCTCAGGCAGAATTAAATGATGAATCAAATGTTTTACCAGGAATGGTACAGAAGCAAGAACTTTTTTACAAAAATGTGAATAAGATATTTGCGTGGCCTGCAAGGTATGAAGAGCAAAAAAAATATATATATAGCACCTTTTACCCAAAAGATGCAACACTGATGGGATATTTTTTTTATGTCTGATGGCAACATTTTCACTGTGCTGCTAGATATTTTCAAGGAATAAAAATCAAGCAATTCAACAAAAGCAGAATATAAATGATATTGCCAGAGGCAATGTAGATGTAGTGGAACCGCCACATGACATGGAAGTCAACAATATTATACAGTCCTAAAGTTCTTGATTATAACATAAATTTGACAGGTTTTTTTCCTGGAAAAGTCTGGTCTAACAGAGCTTGTCTAATGATTCGTTATTGCAGGCAACATGGTGCATACTTTCTGTCACAGCAGTGTCCGTCATGCCAATAACGTATTCAGTTGAGCATTAACACTCAGACTCAAATTGTTTTATTAGGCCATTCAGTTTTGTAAAACAAATTGTGCAGGGACGCTTGCAAGATTTTTAAAGCTTTGAGTTCAAAGTTTAGTTTCAGGTTTATAAGTTCTGGTTTATAAAATCCAGTTGTGCAAGGAGATAACAGATTTGTCTACATCAACAAAACCTAATTTAATTAAATATAATAAAAATACAGTATGAATTAATATATATTAAATTCGATTGACTAATTCAACTTTTAATTGGTCATTTTAGTTTTGTATACTGTGATGGCACAAGTTACAAAAAAATAGAGTTTTTGCATAGATCAAAAATCAAAATTACTACCATGCTCTCTGCTTAGCAGAGATGATAGTTTAATACTGAAGGTAGATGAAGGATTTATAGATAGAAGGAAATTAAAACCAAACAAACCAACAAACCACACCAAAACCACCCACAAAAACCCAAAGAAATTTAGTCATCTTCATATCATGCTTTTATGACATTTTTGTAGAGATGAAGACCTTTCTAATTTCCTTCATTATTTTTGGGAATATACAGCTCACTTTAACCATCTTTCTGGCTCTGGGTGGCTATGTAGAACTAGCAGAGGAAAGAAAAATCTATGATAGCTCTATTGGATGAACCTGTAATCCAAAAGGCACTTTGGTTGAAATAATTTTTGTCATTTTATATGTTAAGGCACATACTCTTACCATTTTAATTTATTTACCTAAAAAACATGTCCAGTTTTTAAAGTAGTTGACCTGAAAGAAAAATACATAATGTGAACAGTTAATAATAAAAATAAATTTGCCTGTGAGTTTTTTCTTTAAATACTTTATGATTTAAATTGGATTTTGAATAATTTTACAGGTTATTACAATTACTGAGTGTAATTTTTAATATATATATTAGAGTGCTTAAAGATAAGCAAATTTATTAACAAGAGGCATACATTTTTAAAATTAAAAGATGGCATAGAATTAATCAAGCTAGAATCTGGTGTGAGTTAGCAACCACATCTTTATGGCACTTCTGAAGTTTTAATGGAAAGAATGTGAAAGATAGATAAACCTTGCTTTCCCATTTTTTTATTTCAATCAGTGGGCTCAGAGATCATATTCCTGTTGCGTGTTTTGGAAAAATTACTTACCTAAAAATACATTTCAGTAGGTATTGTCATGATTTCAGTTATGAAGACTATATTACTGCTCTGTAACATTTAAAATTAACTATTTCAATTTCTGCCATTTCATAAAACAGTTCTCTGAAAGTGAATGGGGGGCACAGGACGGAAAAAAATAAAGCCTGAAAGACAAAACTGGGGTTGAGATCAAACTGGCATTCTTAGCCTGTCTTATTGCATTTGGATATAAAGATAATACCATGGAAACATGCAGAGAATAAAAGCCCCCAGTATCTTTTCCTTTTTTTCTGGCTATACAGTAAAATCCTAATCAGAGGAGATAGAATGATTCGGTGGAGTCTCTTACAAAGAATGCAGTTGGATCTTTCTGTAGGTGTAGGTCTAGGTCTGTTTTCCATCTTGAAGTGGTTTTTTTTTTTGTTCTGTTTGTTTGGGTGTTTGTTTGTTTGTTTTAACTGGGCCTGTCTGGGGGAAAAGATCTGAAGGAGGAAAGATGGGAGAACTCTCCATATCCAAACAAACAAGTAATCTCTGCTCAGGCTTTTTTTTTAGTTTGGTTTAGTTCTTTTTTGTTGAAGGAGGATCTAAGGAGGTCCACCTGAGTAATCCGATCATACAACTATTTCACAGCATTCCATCCTAGTTAACTGAAATTACTGTTCAATATTTAACTAGTTTCCCTCTGTAAAATCTATAAGGAAGAAGTCACTATATGGACAGCTGAGATCACTTTAATTTACATTTTTTCTTTCTTAGTTGATGTTTATTGTAAGTTAAAGAAGAAAAAGCATAGTGCAGCTTTGTCTGTCTTTTTTAGAATTCATCATAGATCTGTACATTCTTATGTATAACTTCTGTGTGAGTGCATGTGTGCTCTTTTGTTTTTTCATGTATAAGAAAAACATATGTATACTTATGAAATACATACATATATTTTGTCTGTGAAATACATATGAAGCCACACCAACTGCAAGGTCCTACAGCTGGATTGGAGCAATCCCAGGCACAACTACAGTTTGGGCACAGAGATTCAGAGCAGCGCTGCAGAGAAGGAATTGGGGATGTTGGTTGGTAAGAAACTTAACATGAGCTGGCTTCAGCATGCACTAGCAGCCCAGAAAGCCAACCAAATCCTGGGATGCATCAAAAAGACCTTGACCAGCAGGACGAGGGAGGTGATCCTGCCGCTCTACTCTTCTCTCTCATGAGACCTCACTTGGAGTACTGTGGTCAGTTCTGGTGTCCTCAACATAAAAAGACACGGACCTGTTTGAACAAGTCCAGAAGGCTGCGAGGATGATCAGGGGGCTGGAGCACCTCCCATATGAAGATAGGCTGTAAAAGTTAGGGTTGTTCAGCCTGGAGAAGAGAAGCCTGCGTGGAGAGCTCATAGCAGCCTTCCAGTATCTGAAGTGGGCCTATAGGGATTCTGGGGATGGACTCTTCATGAGGGACTGTAGTGATAGGACGAGGGTAACAGGTTCAAACTTAAACAGGGAAAGTTTAGACTGAATATAAGGAAGAAGTTCTTTACTGTGACAGTGGTGAGGCACTGGAATGGGCTGCCCATGGAAGTTGTGAATGCTCCATCACTGGCGGTGTTCAAGGCTGGGTTGGCCAGAGCCTTGAGTGACATGGCTTAGTGTGAGGTGCCCCTGCCCATGGCAGGGGGGTTGGAACTAGATAGAACCATAGAATAGTTAGGGTTGGAAAGGACCTATCTAGATTACTGATGGACAAGGGTAGAACAGTTGATGTCATCTACCTGGACTTGTGCAAAGCATTGGACACTGTCTCACACAACATCCTTGTCTCTAAGTTGGAGAGACATCAATTTGATAGCTGGACCACTGGGTGGATAAAGAACTGGCTGGATGGCAGCACACAAAGAGTAGTGCTCAATGGCTCAATGTCCAGCAGGAGACCAGTAACGAGTGGTGTCCCTCAGGGATCGGTGTTGGGACAGGTCTTGTTCAACATCATTGTCAGTGACATGGGCAGTGGGATTGAGTGTGCCCTCAGCAAGTTTGACAATGACATCAAGCTGCATGGTTCGGTTGTTACACTGGAGGGAAGGAATGCCATCCAGAAGGACCTTGACATGCTTGTGAGGTGGGCTGGTGCCAACCTGATGAAGTTTAACCATGTCAAGTGCAAACTCCTACACGTGGGTTGGAGCAATCCCAGGCACAGCTACAGGTTGGGCAGAGAAGAGATTCAGAGCAGCCCTGTGGAGAAGGACTTG
>JARCZZ010020172.1:0-14757 GCA_030323915.1 Brotogeris chrysoptera | reverse complement strand
TGTGTTATACTTTAGTTACTAAACTGTTCTTATCTCAACCTGTGCGAGTTGCATTCTTTCGATTCTCCTCCCCATTCCCCCGCGACTGGGGGAAGAAAGAGAAGGGAGTGAGCGAGTGAGTAAAACTTCGTGAGTTATTAGCCTGGGTGAGGCTTAAACCACGACAAGGACATAAAAAAAAAAACCAGTGGCTGAAGTCAGTCACAGGATGAAGCACACACTCAGATCATCTCCCAGCCCTGACCACAGACTTAATTCCTCATATCCCTAGGACGAGGAAGCTGACACCACCTTTTTTACCCTTATCAAAATATCAGGAAGTTAAAATTACATGTGCAGTGTTTAGAGATTCTCAGGTGGAACAGACAAACACGCAGTGCTACATACCCTAAGTGCCAGCAGAGTCAGTGTGAATGTGTCATCTTTCTATGGTTTACCACCTTAAAAAGCAGAAGTTTGAGTTTTCACAGCTCTGGTGCCTGGGAGACAAATGCACTCATCTTTTGCCTCCTAGATAAAACAGTTTACAAAGGTGCTTTCTTTCCATTTCCACCACGAAGGGAAGTCTTATATTTAAAATAAAGGTTTGAAACCACTGGGCTTTAGAAAAAGGCATCTTTATGATATTCCTATCAATCTGATTGTCAGACATTCATTCACCTGAATCAAGGTCTCACCTTCACAACAGCATCACCAGTTGTTTGTAGGTGCCACAAGCTTTCACATGTGGTTAGATAACACCAGGTCCTTCATAAGGACAACTCTGAAAAACTCATTTAGAAGTTTAATGCTTTTTAAAGACACCAGAGGCAGAAAGCAGAAGGCTCTCATTCTCCAAAACTTGTTTAACCCTTCATTGCATGATACAACTGGTTTCTTCTAAGGTAGAAAAACCACACATAAACACCAGTGAGCAAAGACTGCTCATCCCAGTGCAGTCATCTACAAGAGCACTGTTCACTTGCAAACATCTGGCAGCACGGAATAATCATTTTCAAGTCAAGAGACCTAACACTGCTTGCAAGCTGCCAGTGCACACCAAGAACACATGCATGCTGTTTCTTACAGAAGCTAGAAGGGCCCTGGGAAATGGCTGTTCTGGATTCAGTTTAATCAGTTATTTAGCACCCCTGGACTGCACAGAGAAGCTATAACTGCAAATGCCTGTAAAAAACTGAAATTGAGAATGACAGTTGTCAGGGGAGCGGAGGAGACCTTTAAGGAACAGAAAACAGCTGAAATTTCAGCTAAGTGACAAGACCCTCACCTGAAGCACCCAGGCTTTGACAAGCCTGCCTGCACTCCTTTTCAGTTGTAAGCATGTTTATTTGCACTACATGGACTCCTCTCCCTCTCAGGACAGAAAACCTGTGTTCACATTTACAGAAAGAGATCAGCAGGAAGAATACAATGGCAGTCCACATCTTCAGGGTTGGCCTTGCAGGGAGGCTTCTTTTCCCAGGAGCAACTCTTTCTTATCTCACTTTTAGATCCACAGCAGTATTCCTATTAAAAAGAAGAAAACAAATCAATTTATATCAAGAGAGTATTATATTAAACACACTCCTATCATCAGGAATGGGGGAAAAAAAATGTACAAAATGCAGGCAAGTATCATTACATACAACATACAGGCAAGGATGCAGAACCAGGAAGAGAAAACCATTCCCGAATTCACAGACAGCCTCTTTCTTCAAAAAGGCTACTTTGTTCTTCTTCCCTCAGGCCCCAACAGAGAACAGTTCAACTCAAAAGCCATGTATAAATGGCCAAACTCAAACCCCACAGGTGTAGGGCAGCACAGAGATGATGCCTTTTGACTCACTCTGGGACCCATAATGTTGTTCCCAGGCTCAGCTGAAGGGTTTGCACCAGCTTAAGCAGGCTGTTAATATGGGAACTATAGTCCTGGCCCTGCCCTTACATAAAGTCAGGCAAAAATCAAGCATCAAGCTTAGCTGATTCCTGATCATTGCAAAAAAGCTAAAAGAAATTTTGACTGAAAACAAGCAAAAGCCAGTATTTGAGGTCTTCCAAATTATTACGCACACATGATTTGTTGCTGAGGAGGATTCACCCCCACAGTAAGCCTTCCCCACATGAAACAATAAATAGGCAACTTCTTTTCTTCATTACCAATGCACACATGAAACACTGTCCTGTGGATGTGCCCTCATCCTTGAAGTTGCTGGAGCAGCTTCCATTGATTTCAGAGAACATCACCAGCTTCTACCAGAATTCACCCTCTTGTTTCCAAGACTTATAAAACTGTATATGAGCTTGCAAACAGTTCAGCCTGAACAAGAACAATTGTAAGTCTCTTCCTTAAGTAGTTTTAAGGTGAACCTTCCTCCTCATCACTGTAGCAAGCTTTGGTCTTCATCCTGAAGTTCTGAGGAGAAATGTCATAGCCTTCAAAGAGAAGATTGTTGAGATTCAACTCCGTGTGCCATCTCAGAGATATATGTGATGACTGCAGTTGGAGATGCAAAGGCAGTTCACAACACAGAATGAACAGCATGTGTGAATGATATAAATAGCATAGTGAAAAACATCCACCAGTCATCAGTAACATGCGTAAGACCCTGATCTAGCCATCTACGTAAGAAGTTTCACCCTGAGCTCTCGAGTCCCAATAATGCCTATGAATTTAAGAATCTGAGTCAGAGCCTGTTTTTATCTCCAAGAAAGCCCAAGATAATGTTTATTAGCTTTGACTCCCATATTACAACATTTGGACGCTTCTTACCATGAAACTTCTGTTTTGAAATTTTCCTCCTTACTCTACATCTTAAAACCCCAAACAGGGTAACAGAGTTTCAGTTTCAAAACCACCCTGCCTGAAAAAGGGTGAAATATAAACAGCAACCCCAAGCTTTGCAGAGGACACAACATGCAGGTCCACCTTAGACTACCAAGGAGACAAAGATGGGGACAAAACTATACTAAAATGCAGTGCCTCAAACTCAGCATCCCTATTTGCCCTACAATTCCCAAAGGAACTTAAAGCCTCCTGCCTGCCCTTTTATTTAGTCCAGTAAAAGGAGTTACTTTGGCTGCTGACAATAGATGGAGTATTTCTACATCTGCTTCCCCAGAGAGCAGGGGGGCCTGAAAGGACGAGACTGTAGAGTACCTGGGTACTTGCATCACTGACCTTAGCTTACGCAGTCCTCTGTGGCTTTCTCCCTGGAATAAATGTGCACAGCATCATGCTCATTTCTGTGAGCAGGTTTCTCACTGCAGCCAGAAGTTCACATCTGCGTCATCCCACCTTGCAGCTGAAAACATTTCTAAGTCTGATCTGACAACACAAGTCTTGTAAGGGAAAGGCAGCTCACCAGCCCCATCTAGTCCTGCATACCAGAGACTGTGCCTGGGGTCCAGTCAGCACAAGCTTTGCTGGCGGCTCTCTTCCACTTCACACTGTGCACGCAGAGCTCAAACTGACTTCGCTCATTCCCTCTCATCACTTGCTCTTCTAAATGCACCTTAGCGTGACTTGAAAGAACCAGCACAAGAGAGGAGATAACCTGTGCAATACATAAGCGCAGCCCCTGTAGCACAGTACACAAGAATCAGCTACTCAGGAAATCAACCCCATGTTTTCTGCATCACGCTGGTAATATGAATTTGTATTATTCAGCCAAGATAACTTCAACACTTTTCCCACTGTTCTGAATTACAAAGCACTTCCACAAGTTTGCCTTAGCCTTTAGCACACTCTTGCTGTCACTGTTAGCATAAACTGTAGCTTAATCATGGAAAACTTCTGTTGACAAGACTGTGAGTAGGGGGGAAAGCACAGGAAGATGTGAAATACTCTGCCCACAAGAGATTTTCTTAGAGCAGACAGATCCTTATTGATGTCAGACAGCAAAAGTTTGCTTTAAATCCAAATCTTTCAACTTAAAGCAAGTGATCTGGGTTCTTTCATGGACACTACAAGTACCCCACCAAGATAGAGCACAACTTGTCAACCTGTGCACCCACACATTATGCAGAAATAAGTGCAATTCTTGTGAAGTTCTCAGGTCACAGGCAGAGATTCAGCAAGCAGAAAAAAAAGAAAAAAAATACATCATTAGATTCACAGGAAAAACAAAATTAAAAAAATGTACATCATTAAGGGTAAATTTTACGTTTTAAAGAGTCCAGGTTATGTTTGCTGTCCCTTTTCAAGGTAAAAGGCTTACAAGACGTAATATTTTATAGCCTAAGAAGTGACCCTGAGAAGGAATTTGCTGTGCAAGAATGTACGCATTTACTGTTTTAAAGAAAACGGCAATGAATAAACACAGAACATTCTCACTAGTGCGATTTTTCCCCTAACTTTACTATTACCTCTGTCGTTACACTAACTAACCCTCACAGAGAATAAACATCTTCCACTGCATTTTGGAAATGCAGATATAGCAGCATTATGTCTATGCTGTCTGTCCCCTGTGCACAGAGATGCTTTGTCTCTTCAACCACATTAAGTCACCAGAAGTCCTTCCCATCACATCTGACTTCAGTCCCACTTGACTACAACAGCTCCAGAGGAAAGTAAAATACCAGTAAATGCCTCTCACCTCTTCCAAAGCACCTGGCAGCCTTTCTGGATTACGCCACCACCAGTTTGAGGTGGACACACCAAGCTCAGACACAAAAGGTTTGTCTCCCCTTTCTCTTTCACTAAACACAGTCTCCCCAGGAGCCAACTGATAATTCCTCCCCCAAGGCTCTCAGCAGAAACTTGCAAGTTTAAAATAACTTTAAATGTTCTTTAGCCAATTATAAAAATCTCTTTACAAATTACAGAGTGAGCATGTGAAGTAGACAAACACAATACATAGACTCTAAGTACAACAGATAAGCAAACAGCTCATTTCCAAGTCCAGCAAGGGGATAACCATACACATAAGGTGTATACACATACATAAGTTATACCTCAACGCAGTCCAGGTAATGCTTGGGACGCTGTATTAAATACCAGAACCTCCAGCTAGGGGGTTGTTTTTTTTCTGGCTTCTTCCACTTTAGCACAATCCTATACATCCAGAACAAGAGTCGGAATTACCTGCAAATCACTTTTCCCAACTTAACAACTGTCTTAGAATTACAAGCAACAAGCTTTATTTCTGTCCTATGGGCTCCATTTTGTACTCAGAGAGCCCACTGAGCACCCACTCCACACACCTACATCCCAGAAAAGCACCAGCTACAGCTTCTTCTCCAGACCATGTTCCTCCGTAGAATAAACGATCCTTAGGCTGTCAGAGACAACAAAAAGGATGAGATGAATGCTACTGTTCCCATCAGAAGTAATTTTGATAAGCCTGGACAAAATTCACTCTTTGAGCACTATCTTCTCCATCTGTAGAGCATCCCCAAGGAAATTAAAAGTCAAACCAAACCAAACCACAGAAGACAGCAACAAATAAAATCTGGGAAAAGACTATACTCTGAAAAATTCAAAGCTTACTTTTACTATCTGTGGCTATAACTCATCAGGGTACAAGCATGGAAAACTAGAGTAACTTTGAGTCAACAACTGAATGACTGATGACTTTGCAATGCACACACATATCCAGAGGGCACTTCCTTTTTTTCTGAAGCATTCCTTCATCCTTGCTGATCTCCCTGTGCTCCAGCCAAGGAATCGGGGGGGGGGGGGGGGGGTTGCATTATTTAAAGCACCCCAGATTGAGGTGACGTTGCAAGAGCAAAGTGAAGCCTTTGAAATAAAACCCCCTTGCTTCCATGCCCACCCAGCCAGCCTCATCGGCTCCTGGTTAAGCAGCTGCAGGTGCATGCTAGTGACTGCATCAAGGTGAAAGGAGAGATGTAGAACTAGACAAGAAAAGCATGGAAAGAGATCACAGGTACAAAGTTAGCAAAGCAAGTTATGTCATCATTTGATGACATGCTCCTTTGAGCTGTCGAAGAGCTAGCAGACACTGCCCCAAAATTCATACTTACAAGTACGCATGAACTAGGCATGAAATCAGGCCAAATTGCTGCAAAGAAAACTTCTATCCCAAGTGTAACAACAAAGCAAGGAAAACAAGGGTGGAATGTCTTTTGCAGACGATGATGCTCCCATCAACTTGAGAAGACATAAAGCCTGGTTTCAACTTGTAATTGCTGCTAAACACCTCATCTGTTGTCAGCTCTCAAAACAAGTGCTATATTTCACTCTTTTGAAAAACAGTATTAAACCAGATTTTGCAAGGGAAGACAAGCATATCATTTCATGAATCGAGGTTAGAGTGCAGGAGACAGGGAATCTGTGCTGCAATCTTGAGAAGCGTTTGATTTCCCAAGCTTATCTCCAAGGCTGAAGTTGCACACATGGATAGGTCTGGAGATAGAAGGGGCAGCACCAAGGCACATGTGGCTGACCCACTGTCAGCTCTACATGACCAGATGAAATTACATCATTCTCTGAAGAGCATCTTTAGAGCCATTAAGTTCCTTTGGCTCCTGAAAAAAAGCTAATGACAAGTTACAAAGCTGTTTCTACAAAATGTCATAAGCTATCAACAATGAAGAATGAGCTGAACAGAGACTGTGAAGCAGAGAAGTGCTAGAGATTACAGGAAATGCATTACTAAGTCCTTGGTCTGGACACAGTTCCTTTCACTTCCCCCGATGCATGTGCAGCATGAAGCATTTCTACTTCCTTAGAAAACCCAGGATACAATGGTCAACTGTCCATTTGCTGTCCCAGTATGGGGTCTCCATGTCCCCACCATTTTCAGTACTAACAAAATGCTCCCTTGGGAAGATGACTGTGGTGGGACCTGCACAGTTCTATACTTTCAGAAGAAGTTTTGAAGGAAAATGTGCCTAGAAATCACTGAGCCTTATGGATGTATCAGCCAAGCTAGGATGATGACCAAAAAGCTGAATCTGATAAACACCTGGGGCTGACATGAGGCCAGCAGAGCATTCAAGGCTGATCTGCTGCAACAGTAGGACACAAGTTAAACATACTCTGAAATGTAACTCCCATGGGTTGAGATAAGAACAGTCCAGTAACTAAGGTAACACTCCTGATACCACCAATAATAATAACGATAAGGGAAATAACAAGGGAAGAGAATACAACCACTCACCACCCACAGACCAATACCCAGCCGACCCTAGCAGTGATCCAGCCCTTCCGGGTGACTGCCCCCAGTTCATACAGTGGGCATGACGTGCTGAGGTATGGAATACCTCTTTGGTCAGTTTGGGTCAGGTGTCCTGTCTTTGCTTCCTCCCGGCTTCCCCTCCTCCCTGGCATAGCATGAGACTCAGAAAGCCCTTGGTCAGACTAAACATTACTGAGCAGCAGCTAAAAACATCGGTGTTATCAGCGCTGTTCCCAGGCTGAAAGTCAAAAACACAGCACTGCACCAGCTACTGAGAAGAAGAAAAATGACTGCTACTGCTGAACCCAGGACAGATTCAAGGAAACACTGCCAGCTCAGGTGTGGAACAAAATCACTTATACTCCTTTTCCTACAACACAACTTCTTCAGAGCATAACACTGGACAGCCGGCCACGTACTACAGAACTGCTGGCACATCATCCACAATAGCAGGTGCACTCTCACTGCAGAGGGTATTGGATGGGCATTGGTTTGTCTGCTGCTGCCTTTACTGATGTTACTCCTGATAACTGTACACAAAAAAAGATTTTAAAAATCCTACAAAGCCAGAAAGTCCACATAAATTGCATCACACTGAAATGTGTTAAGAATACAGCCCAACAAGCAAAACCATCTTAATTAAGCAGCCATAAAGTTGTACATCTCCTCCTCCCTTAAACACGAACCACCTCTTTCAGTTTGTAGTGGACTCCCCATCTATGGCTGAACCCTCCATTCAGTCTGCATGACACTTACCCCACAGGAAAGGTGCAATGACTACAGCAGCATCTACAAGCTTCAGGTGATGAGCCAACAGTTGCAAACAATGACATCAGAAGAACAGAGTGAGCATCCTTGCTCAGCATACCCAACACACCTCCCGGATTAACATTTGACCAACTTAGACGAGAGTTATTGAGCTAGACAGCAAGGAATAATCCAATGTCATTGAGCAGACGGCCTCTGAGAAGGCTGGTGCTTTTTAAAAGAAGTTTGCAGCTGCTAAAACGTTTCTCCAGCTGCCACATATTACTCTATAAGAAAATCTATTCTTCTGCTCGTAAATGGCCAAACATGGTAGATCAGGACTTTCAAGATGCTCTGCATAAACTGAAAAAACACCTTAAAGTCTCTTTCAAAGAGGTGGAAAGCCAAGTTTTGCTGAGAAACTCTGTGATCATACTTGGACTTGGCCAATACTTGAAACTTTCACAAGTATGAAGTACTTCAGGCTCCATGCTGACAAGGGCATGTTATGCTCCACAGGGCCAAGGCTGTGCAAACCTCACAAGGAACAGCATCTCTGTAAGGTTAACACCACCACTCTCCAACAAAAGGAACGAAAACCCATTTCCATGCAAGAACTGAGTTAATTGCAGTCTGAACAGTACACCTCATTCACGCAGATTTTAAAGTGCTGTATCCTTCAGGTTCAAGATTTTCAGCAACTTGCTCAACCTTCCTTTCACTACCAGTAACCCAGACAGGAAGGAGGTTTTAGTGGTTAGAGCCCATATTGACAGTGATACAACCACAGCTCAGCCTCCTTCCCCCATTCCAGCTTCCTGTGGAAGTAATGCAGTGCTAGGGATTCACAATATCTACAAATTTAGCCACAGTGGGTTTTGTGGGTGGGTTTGGTTTTTTCTTTGGTTAGTTTTGTTCTGACTATTACCAGCTTTGGCCATCTCCACCTTTCTGTGCCTCAGTTCTCCACTTGTATTCCTCTCTCAGGGACACAAGGCAAGACAGTTTATGCATTTGTTACCCCACTAACAAGGACAGCCCACACTGGCACCACTGACGCTCCGCTGCCATCACATTTTGCCTCTGAGAAAAAAGCCTGTTAAAGCCTAAAATCCTCAAACAAGCACTACACACCCATCAACCTTTCTCATCATATTAGCGCCATGTGATACAGTTCAGATGGTGAGAAGTATTACTCAGTGAGACCCTTTCCTGTGAAAAATGATGAGATGACTATTTAATTTATGAAAATGTGGCTTGTTTTAGAGTATCTGAAATAATCCAGTTTTAAGATACAGAAAAATGAACTGTCAACTATGTTAACTGCATAAAGCTGTAACTGGACAATAAATCTGGCAACAAAGATACCTCCAAGCAATAAAAATGTGCACTGTGACTCAAGTGCAACCTTCCTTGGGCTGATGCACACCCAAAGCAGCTAGGAAGTTTTCAGACATGCTGTTGTCTCATGGGAACAGGAGATCATACACACAGCATTTCATAACACATGTTTCAAATTAAACACCTTTTAACAAGGCCCTCAAAGGAACCATCCCAGTATTTCCCACATGAGCTCTGCTACTACTGAGCTAACACAGAACAAAGGAGATCAAGAAGGTTAAAAGGAAAGCTCATGATTTTGGTTTCTCTAAGTGCCTGCAGAAGCAGGTACTCTGCAGCATGAGTGCTTCATGCTTGTTGAGAGACAGCATTAGAAGCTAGAACCAGCACAGTGTACATGCACAGGAATAAATAGTATCTGAGGTGCTATAAATTCAAAACTGCCAACTGTGGACCTAACAGAGACTTACACAAGCAGTGACTTCAGCCTGAAGGTATAATTAACTGTTACTTAAGGAGCAAATAAAGCTGCCAATGTGTTCAAGTCTGCTCACCTGCTCACCTCCTGCCCTACAGAGTTTTACTGCAGTCAGCAATTTCCTGGCAATACAGGTCAAAACAAATTTCACTGGACTTAACAGTTGCAATCCTACCCTTTACTCTAGATATTTCTGAGAAATTATTATGCTCCTCTATAGGTTCATGTAGCTGTAATACTGATTTGAGGCATTAAGGACATATCTTCATCTAGAACACAAGGTTCTGCAAATCTGCTCAGGAGTCTAAGCTTGTGCATGGTTTTCAGCAGGGTTATGCACAACAGTGATGGTGCTCTATGGTACAAAACCATCAGGCAATACTGTGGATTGTTCAGAAACAGAGAAAAAAGTTCAGACAGTCTTGAAATAGCCAAAGCATGGTCCCAGTGCAACGACTGTTCAGCACTAAAAGAATCACAGAATGGTTCAGGTTAGAAGAGACCTTAAAGATCACTGCATGTTCTGGCATGATAACTATCAATGACTAGGAAGTGTATTTGCTTCTTAAAATCATCAAGAAACCCAAAAGTTTCAAAAGTAAGCAAAAAGTACTGTGTTTTAAGTGACTAATGAGTCAGAGGGGTATCAGTCTCCTCTTCGCGTTCCCTCTCTATTCTGTGTCAGCTTAGTGGACTCGAGGGAGAGGAGTCCTTTGTGAAAGGCTGTGTCCACCTCAGTAAGAAGCTGGAAAAGCAAATTCCCAAGGTTTTATGGGTAAGTCTAATACTAATGCTCACTTCTAAAAGACCAAAAAGTAAAGAGGCAGAGAAAGTCAGTTTCCCTAGCCTTAAAGCATGGTTATGCCACAAAGGTGCCCCAGTAAGGCAATATGCAGGAAGTTTGCAACTGATACTGGGTTTTCACCTTCTTCACTAACAACCGATGGGCATCAGGCTTCAGCAGTGTGAAGCCACCAACTTTCAAACATAAACAAGAAAAAGGAAGAACATTTCCACTGGATGTTGGCAACAACCCTCAGCTCTTCCAGCTCGCCTTTGTAATTCCAAAGCTCACTTTTTTTTTTCCTTTTTACAAACTCTGAAGTGCCTCTTTAGAAGAGGTATTTTGGCCTTTCATACAGAAATCTATCTTAAGCCAGAGCCAACAGTACAAATCTTCATTTAGCAATGATTAAGTCCTATAAAAGTTGCCATGGTACTGAAAAAAAAAAAAGGTGCAGTTGCTTTTAATGGAGAAAAGACTTTGCAGGCTCCACATTAAGAAAGAATCAACGGCAACCAGGATGCTGTGACATTACTTCTCTTAGACCAGAAGCTGTGACTGAGTTGCATGGTTAGCCTGCATCTAAAGCTATCAGTAAGCTTTAGCTATCATCAACAAAAGATTTGCACAACCTGGTCTTGGCTACAGAACATTTATGTGTTTAGCAAAGGCATGAGACAACCTGAAAACACAGCTGTGAGAATAACAGTGTATCACACACCTTTTCATTAGCAGAAAGTACATACATTATTACCCTAATGCCAGTAACCATGAAGACCTTAGAAGAGACTGCAAATAATATTCAAATGGACCACCATGGAGAAAAGAAGGGTTCTCCATCAGAAGAGGCTCTGTTCCAGGTTCAGTGTCCCAGTTCACAGGGATGATGACACTGCCACTGGGCACCACTGAAAAGAGGATTCTCCCTTCAGGTATTTATCTATATTGAAAAGATCCCCATGAGCCAGGCCTGAGCAGTCCCAACTCTCTCAGCCTTTCTTCATAGAAGAATTTCCCAGAACAGAAGTTGCAACTTCTGCTCACGATCAAATTCAAGAACAGAAGCTTCTATGTGGCCTTCAAATGCACATGCTCCACCACACCATCAGGTGGGAGGTAGTCTTCAGTCACAGCACTTACACTTCTTGTTCCTAAAGGAGCTCTGCATGGCAGTACCATTTTGAGACAATGCAGGAACTGCTGCTCTTGCAAACAAGGTCATTTCCAGACACGGAAAGCATTTGAGATACATCAGTCTAAGCAAATACTGTAGAGACACAACATCTGTATCACAAACTAAGGAAGTTACTATGATTATCCCAGAAAAAAAGTTGCATATAAAAAGAAACTGGAAATATTAAATAGGATTCGTGCATTTTGTAAAGCTAAATCCTAAAATTACGATCCATTAATAAAAATGACTAATAATATTAATTAAAAAATAGCTTGAAGAGGGAGTGTGTTTGCTCATTTCAAAGATGGTCTCCAGTTTTCACACTCAGACTTCAGACCAGCTAGTCATACCTACACAGCTGTCCCAACACCTTCCATAATGCTCATAAATGAGACATTTTCCAAACAAAATACTTAAAAAAAAATGAAACCAGGGTATGGAATATTTTCTTTTAGCAGAGGGAGAGCCACCTTGCTCCTTTTTATAAGCCTCATCAAGCCAGAGTGTCAAAAATTCACACTGACGCTTCACATAAATTGCTGTGAAATCCTACTGACAGCATCATCTTAGATCAGCTACGATAAGAAGAGTTTTACAAATGGGAAGAAATGACGACTTAAAACCTGTCTCAGCAGGGAAAAAGCTTGATCAGCACAGCTGAGAAAGGCAAAAAAAAATTTACAGCAATACTTATTGTTCATTAAGTTACCAATCAGACTAACACCCATTTACTGCAGGTAGAGAACTAGGCAGTAAATGCTCTTTGCTTGGACACAGAATATTTCAATTTATCATTGAGCATTTCTCACCCACCAGACACTCCCATCCTTAACCCCCTTAATAAACCTATCTCCTGTTTATCTTACAGCAAAACCAAAAAGAAATAGCTTTTTTTTCTCTTTTTTTCTTTTTTACTATGCTCTCCTTTTTGAATTAGATATGGGAACATAAGTCCAGATGCCACTGATAGCAAAATGACACACTAATGATATGAAGTTTCATCAAAAGGATGATGATGTAAAGGAGCTTTGCTGACACAAATACATCAGGCCAACCTTTGTAACACAGGTCTGTCCATAACACAACACCAGTTCAAAAGAGCAGAGTGTAGGTAAGAGACCAACCCTCCCTTATCTCACAGGGTGGAAAAAGAGGTGCGGGAAGATTGAGCCATTTGTGTACGGCTACAGAAGGAACTGATTAGAGCTGCAAATGAAAACTGAGTCTCTTGAAATCGAGCTTAGTGCATGAGGTACAAGACAGTCTACTTTTACTATGAAAGCATATGTTTAGTAAGTGTGTCATGAAAAACACCTTGGTAATATCCAGAAACACCCTCTGTGGGATTTGTCTTTCCTGAAGGAGAGAGGCAAGAGGAGTGTTCCTATAACATATATCACAAACCAAAAATAATTGATAATTAAGGTTCAGAGATTATGTACATTGAGAAGTGAGGAAGGGAAGAGATAGCACAAACACATGAACTAGCGTCCTCTCCAGTTAATGGCTTGCCTGATCTTAAATGAATCCCAAATATTTCCATTCAACCAGTTTGTATTGATAACACTTCTACCTTTATTCCCTGTTCTTCAATTTATTCACAGTTCACAAACCGGGATGATTTTTGCCCTCATCCACCTGTTCAGTTTCTGCCAACTTCTACAAAATTTCACTCTACCAATGGACTTGTTTCACAGCAGTTTCAAATCTGTCCACAGGGAGCAATAGAAAAAATAATAATTTTGGGTGTAGAAACTTACCAGGCAAACGGTTGTAACTGTTTTCTCACTGCCAGGACTTACTGCACCTTTAGAGGAAGCAAAAGCCAGTACAAGCCTGGATACAGTAGGACAAGAGCTGAAAGCATAAAAAAAAAATAATTAAAATAATTAAATATTGTTGTATGCAACCAGAGTGCCATCTCTCTGATACAGTCAAAGTATTTTCACAAAGAAATGGAAGAGTGGAAAGGTTTATCCTTTCTGATACAGAGAAGCCAAACAAAGAAAGATAGAGAAGACAACTCAGCAAAATAACATGTTCTGTCCTATTGAAATTAAATCCTGCTGTCCACACGCAAGTTGTATTGGGATTTAACTTAAGTGGATTTAAATCCAAATTTAGTTAGAGCTGCAAAGTCTCCTCAAGCCAAGCAAATACAAATCCAACACAAATAAACAAGCAAAATTGCAATGCAAATGTTATCAAATCCCTTTTTCCTACTCCCGCCCCCCCTTTTTTTTTAAGATTTAAAACAAATCTAACACCAGTGCATACTCCCTGCCCGACATAGCCACTCAAGTCTTTTGCTGAACTATTGCTTAAGCAGTTCTCCCTCCTGGTACCAAGTCAGCGGGAGCTCAGAGAAGACAATCCCAATGCCCTCCTGAACAGTGTGGTGGTTTAAACCCAGACAGCAACCAAGTACCACCCACAGAAGGAGCTGTGCTTCAACCAATCACTGCCAAAGCAGCTCAAACCCCTTCATAGGCTGCCAGTATCTTTTTCAGTTGGGCCAGCTATAGGCCTCAGATCCTCTGTATCCCCGACTCCAAAAGCCAAGGGTCGACCTCGAGTCGCCCCTGGAGCTTTCTGCCAGAGGCTCCAGGTAGGACCATCCTCCCCAACTGCGGTGTAAAGCACATTCTTCACATCTTGCCCTTTCTAGACTGACCCAAGAGCTACTACATGAACTGTCGTTTAATTTGCTCAAAGGCTGCTTGTTGCTCAGGGCCCCATTTGAAATCATTATTCCTTATTCCAGGTCTGTAATTTGGAATGTGCATTCTCCAGAACCCCACAATACCTAAGAAAGAAATACAAGTTTTCTTATTAGTTGGTGGTGACATTGCTGTTATCTTGTTGATCACATCTGTGGGGATCTGGTGACATCCATCTTACCATTTTATTCCCCAAAATTGAATCTCCTGTGCAAGTCCCTTGACCTTACTTCATTTTAGGGAAAAACTGGCTTTCAGCAGGATTTAGATTATTTTCCTCCCTTTCTCAAAGACTTCTTCCGCTGTATCGCCCCACACGATAATGTCATCAATGTATTGCAGGTGTTCTGGAGCTTGCCCCTTTTCCAGTGCAGTCTGGATCAGTCCATGGC
>JARCZZ010020171.1:0-11532 GCA_030323915.1 Brotogeris chrysoptera | reverse complement strand
CTGGAGAAGGCTGCGTGGAGACCTCATAGCAGCCTTCCAGTATCTGAAGGGGGCCGATAGGGATGCTGGGGAGGGACACTTCATGAGGGACTGTAGTGATAGGACAAGGGGTAATGGGTTAAAACTTAAACGGGAAGTTTAGATTGGTTATGAGGAAGAAATTCTTTCCTGTGAGGGTGGTGAGGCACTGGAATGGAATGCCCAGGGAAGTTGTGAATCCTTCATCGCTGGCGGTGTTCAAGGCTGTGTTGGACAGAGCCTTGGGTGGCATGGTTCAGTGGGAGGTGTCCCTTCCCATGTCAGGGGGGTTGGAACTGAATGGTCCTTTTCAACCCTAACTATTCTATGATTCTATGATTCTGTAAAGACAGACCTGTAGATCACTGTTGATTCTTTAAAAGGGTTTGTGTGCCATGCCATGTGCTCCCATTTTATTAGCACGCTAAGAAGGAACATGTGGGAGCTCTTGCCCTTGCAAGAAGTGTTTTCAGTAAACACTGATTGCTGCCCTCTGACTAAGACTAAGAGTTTTCACCCTCAGTGACCCATAAACAGATGCTCTGGGACCCTTCCCCAGAGAATTCCAAATGACTTTACCGACTGCAGAGAAAAAGCAAAGAGGCCTTATGGCTTCAAAGCCTGTGAATATAATTTCTACCCAAAGCAGAAAGTTCAGGCACTGTTTATCCTGCTCTGCCCAGGGCTTGCTCTTTTCGTTTTGCACTGAATTTCTTTCCCGTTAGACATTGTTCATAAAGCTTAAGTTTTCTTTGGAATGGCAAATGGGAAAGGACCACCTGGGTTAGGAATTCCTGTCTTCTGGAATTGCAGGCTGCTGTGCCAGTTTCATCATTTTTTTTCTTAGAAAAAAAGAATGTAGTGCTGCCTGGTATGTGTAGAAATGCTCTTCCCTTCTGGTACTACTTGCTGATGAACACAGAGGGTGACCTCCTTCCAGAACAACATGTATTGTACTGCAATGGCCAAGGCCTCTTCCTATTCCTGCCAGCATCAGGAGGTGGCAATAAATAAGTTAACAGTAGATGCACCTAATCGTGGCAAGGCTAAGAGGTAAGTCTACCAAAGGCAACAGAGTGAGTCTGGTATTCAACCACAGATCTCTGTAATCCCAGGGAAAGAAAGTAGGTATGAGAGAGGAGCAGGATTAGATCCGTGGCACTTGTGTAACCCTACAGGCGACTCCTGGTGAGCATATGGAGAAGTAGAGAGATGCCCATGTGAGCTGGCATGGTCATGTCTGTGTCTTGTCACAGCCAAGGAGTGAGGCCACAGCACAAGCATGTCAAACACATTGTCAGAAGGCGCTGAAGTGGCTGGGTTTATTTTAATCTGGAAATGTGGCCCTTGCTGCCTTTTATGATGTGCCAGTCTAAGCTGCCTCTGGCAGCTGTGAGAATATTGGTTTTGGCAGACAGCTGCAAGGAGCAGCAGACTGGAAGGAGTCAGCAACAAATGTGATAAAAGGGGAAAGTTGCTGACGCCAGGAGGAAAAGCACAAGGTCCTGCTGATTCCCAGAAACCCTTCAGGAGCTGTGAAGAAGAGGAGGTCTCCTCTGACACTGGGATGAATGGGCAGAAAATAACTAACCCCTCCTCTTCACTTAAGTTGAATTGTGCCAGAACACACGCAAGATGTCCCACTAGCTGGAGAGGAAGTATGGAGAAGGGCAGAACTGATTGGAGATGCCAGGGAAAGATTTCGCCCTTTGCCTGCCATTGGTATGAATTGATCCTCTTTAATAAAATCTACTGTGTCCTGGCCACTAATAAGACATACACATCTGTGGGACCTGAAGATGTCCAAACTAAAGGTTAAAACCATGTGTGTAATCCAGTAAGTGCTATATTAACAGGTCCAGCATTTCCCTCACTAGAGTTTTATTGCAACCCCTCCCCCTGTCTCTGTCTTACAACCCTCCTCCTCTGTGGTTTCAGGGATGGGTTTTCTTTTGCCAACCACATAACAAGCTCTTTGGGATCATGATTTTTAAATGTGTTTTGTGCTCACAAGGAGGGTGTGCTCCGCAAAAGATCCCAAGCCCTTGTGCCTTTTAAACAGTGATGATGATAATATGAATGTCAGAGACATTCCCAAAGTTCCTTCTCTAACCAGCTGGCTGTAACGGGAAGGCTCAGAGGTGGTCTGGGAGAGTAGATCCCTGGAAGGAGAAAAAGTTGAGATGCCAACTTGAGGATCCAAGCTTCATTTTATTTTATCATTGCAGTTTCCAGTTACATTCAGAAATTAGAGGAACTGGTTTTTCAGTCAACCTGCAGCTCAGGTCACCTCAGGACAGGAGGTTTTGACACAGCAGCTGAAGTTCACAAGGCTGCTAGCTGAAAAGGAGTATTCCTGGGCAGTATTGCTAATGATGCAATGAAAGGGAACACGACATCCGTGAGGCAGGGCAGGATTCTTCAGGAAACAAATTTAAAGAGCTGGGTTGGTTATTTGGCCTTTTCCCAAATCCCAAGATGCTTGTTTTCAACAGAATTTGTCTTTAGTATGAATACGGAAGACTTCTGTTTAAGAGAGTCATATCCAACACAGCAAAATCCTTGGCCAAAGGGCTGCTTCCCTTGTGACTGCCTGGGTTGTGCTTGAGTGCCCAGCACCTGGATGGACACAGCAACAAAGTGTAGGAACTGCCCATAAGCTCACTGTAGCCCGCCCTGGGTACATCAGTGCTCTGGCCTCTTTCAAGCTAGTTATCAGTTGAATAGGTGAGCTAGTCAATATTTCAGCTTTATTAATAAATAAACACAAGGCAGAATCTACTTTGCTGTCAGCATGCCCTGCAGAGGAGCAAGGAAATGCAGAGTTTGCTCTGCATGATCTCCTGCACAAGAACAGAGACTTAAATTTCTCCTAGATAGACCCCAGTCATTTGGGTTTGACTAAATCAGTTCACTGGAATATTTTGCCCATAACTCTGTGTGTGCCCTTTTAATACCCAGTGGCTCGATTTTGGTTTCTATTGCATTTCCTATATCTAACCAGGGCCAGCCAAAGAGAGTGCTGGAGGAATCATCCCAGATGCCGTTCTTTTAATTTCAGTGCAAGGAAAAGTCAAAACTAATGTGGTGTAAAAGCTTTTAGTCAAGATACTGCTAGCTTAACTTTGCAAACTGAAGACCGTTAGGGGAGAGCCAGATAAGTCTCTGAAGCATATATAGCTTATCTGAAACAAAAGTGCACTCTGAACCTATTTGAGATATGCCTGTGACTAGATTTCAGAGAGGAATTTACAATCCTGGAACAGTTTATAGCCAAAGCAGTTTTCCAAGGAATGAATGTAGGAACAAATATTTGCCTCCTTTCTTCAAATTTCTGTACTAAGACTTGTGCTGAAATAATTATCTTCCCTTTAAAGTTATATTTATTCAGAGATCTACATGTAGTGAAAAAACAGCCCAGATTTATATAATTGACACCTTGTATAGAGAGGAACACCATAAATGTTAGCCACCTCCTGTGTGTTATATCTGTCACTTCATGGTGATTCTGGGAAGTATATTTAGGAATATAATGGATGTGGTAAAGTTTGTTGCTTATGATATTAGATCAGAGTACTTTGCTGAAATGTTTGCTAATGCGCAAACGGAAATAGCATTCATACCACAAGTTAAAGACCTGCTTGGTGGTTTTCATACAGTTAGGCATACTTGCCAGGCATCCTTTTTTCCCAACAATTTCAGATTTTCAAAGAGTTGATTTTAATAAAATAAAAATCCCTGTTTTGACCTGACAGGAAAACTATGCCCCCAAATATTTTTCAAAGGCACCCAACTTCCTGAGAAATTTTGCTTATAGGCATCATTTTAACATTTTTTCATTAGAATTCTACTTTGAAAATTAAAGAATAAAGAAAAAAGAAAAAAAAAAAAGCCTGAAACAAACAGAGCAAAGAAAGGAAATAAAAACTTTTCATGCCAGTGATCAGCTTGAGGTGACTGTTGTTACTTAATCTCTCCATATTTCAATGTACAGTCCTGATGTCTGTGGCTGAGTTGATGTCATGTCAGTAAACTTCAGGTGATCTGGTCCATAACATGCTGTTGTCACTTATTAGTGGTGTAACAGCAATGCCACATCACTGGAAGTCTGAATTGTGCCTGGTGGTACATGTGCACCTTGAGATAAAAAATCTTTCCAGCTACAAAGATAGGTGGCAGGAAGAAGACAATGTGATGGTGGCTCCTTAAAAGAGATGACAAAGATGATGAGAAGGCCAGAAAATTGAACTTGTGTGGAAAAGATTGACAGAACTTGGATTGTTTAGTCTAGAAAAAAAGACAACTGTGAAACAGTCATGATAACAGGCTTCAAATATTTTTAAGACTGCCGCAAAGAGGGAGGTAATGAACTCTTTTCTATATCCACTGGGGATAAGGCAAGAAGTAATGGACTTAAATTGCAGTAGTGGTGGTTTGGGTTAGACAGGAAGAAAACCTTAAGAGAAAGGAAAAAACTACAGGGGTTGATTGCCTGGGAAGGGTTTGAATTCTCTGCCGCTATAGGTCTTTAAAAGCAGGATGGAGGAAGATGCAGCTGGTAACATCGCTCAAGGTGTTTAGCTCTATAGCAGGCTTTATGATTTTCCTGGTAGAGAACATGAGTTGACAGCACAATGGGTAATGGAGTAGAAATCCAGTATCCCAAGTTTATCAGCTTACTAAGGGAAAAAAGAAGTGTCAGGGAATAATATTAAAAATAAATAATTACCTCACTGCATGATATCAAATGCAAATGAAACAAAAAATAATCCAAATGTTTATATTTTTAAGATTTAGGAATATGCTCATATGTGCTTTTAAGGAAAACAGGCCAACCCCCCCAAATTTGCAATTGCAAAGAATTCCATTATTTTGAAATGTCTTTATTCAGAATCAGCATCAAGATAATGTGTTCCATTCAAAGCTGAAACATTATGTTAAGTATGACTGGATGCACACATTAATGTACTGTAATAACTGATGTGAACTATATGTTTGTCCTGGTTTCAGCTGGGATAGACTTGATTTTCTTCCTACTAGCTGGTACTGTGCTGTGTTTTGGATTTAGTATGAGAACAATGCTGATAACACACTGATGTTTTATTTATTGCTAAGTAGTGCTTACCCTAAGTCAAGGACCTTTCAGTCTCTCATGCTCTGCCGGTGAGGAGGGGCACAAGAAGCAGAGACAGAACACCTGACCTGAACTAGCCAAAGGGGTATTCCATACCATAGAGCATTACGCTCTGTATAGAAACCGGGGGCAGTTGGCCAGAAGGGGTTGATCGCTTCTCTGGGACAGGCTGGGCATTGGGCAGTGGCCAATTGTACTGTGCATCACTTGTCTTTCTTGGGGTTTGTTCTTTTATTATTATAATATTTATTATTATTGTTATTATAATTACTACTACAATTACTATATTTTACTTTATTTCAGTACTGCAGCTGTGTGGTACTTGGTTGCCAGCTGGGGTTAAACCACGACAATGTTCAAACAACAAATCAGAACATTATCACTGACACATAACATTTAAACATTTAAAGAACAAAGGGAAAGAAATCAAAATGATTAGTTGCTATTCCTCTCATGCCAAAAATGTAGTTGTTACAAGCAGAATGCTTTGTTGAGCCAAGCTGGCTTCAAAGTTGGCTGTTTCAGACATGAAACTTTGCACTGATGTTTTTTGAGCAGCTTTCTTCATGTATTTTCCATTATTCCCATTCTCTTCATTTCTAGAACAAAATCAGAAGGGCCAGAAGAAAAAAACCCACAGGGAAAAGCTTCTTTAACTGGAAGCTGGGTTACCTGATATAACCCCAAAGGACCTCTTCCTTTCACATTTCCAATCAGTGAAATTACTGAGTTGTCGTGTTGATTTTTGTATCAACCTCTTCAATACAATGAAGTCAGCTTACCCCTCTGAAAAGGCAAAGAACTGTGGTGATATCCATTAAACATTCTTCTTTTAAAACATATGCAGGAAACATGATGAGCAGAAATGTCTGCATGTGTATGGCTCACTCACATTTATCTATCTATGTCTTCAGTATCTTGTCCTTCACAGACAACCCCAGAAAAGCTAATGCACTATAGGAGTAGCATTTTATCTTAATGTCTTTTATCTGCCCACCTCTTCAACTAGATGCGACAGTTGGCCATTAAAAGCTTGATTTAAGAGAGATGCTTTGAGTCATGTACCAAGGAGTGATAAACGCTGGCGTTAGTAAAAAAGATCCAGAGCTTCCCAGCATGAGCAGGGCCAAACACTCAGCACAGAGCAATAATGGGAGAGCCTGAGGACTAAAACTGGAGGTCCTGCCTGGATAGTGCCTGAAGGAATCCCTCACTGGCTTTGCTAATGCAGTAGCTATTCTGCAAAATAATTGCATTGCTCAACCACACCTTCCACAGCCATTAAAGGCACTTCAGAATGGTTCTGTTGAAGACGTACCTCACATGTAGCACAGAATGTACAACACAACTCTCAAGTTGCTGCTATTGCTCCAAGGGTCTGATTGGCATTTTGTCAAACATTTTACAACCTAACAGGTTGCCAAATACTTCCTAATTAAACTGTTCCTTGCATAACGCCAAACAATCAGGTTTATAGTTTTTAATCTAACACTGAATCTGGCTTAAAGGTCTGTTTAAATATCAAAGTCTTCTGATCATGCAGTGGCAGCTGAAAGCTGATGGTGGGATGCTTCACCCATCCTTACTGCAATGTCTGGAGAATTCATGCTGCTTCTGTATTTTCCCTCCCTCAGTGAATTCATGACATTTGTGCACAAAACCTTTCATCACCATGTCTAGGTTTGGGGAAGCACCTCTGATACTCAAAACAGACTAAGGTTCCTTAAGGTTATGGACCTGAACTATGAACAGAGGTGTTCAGCCAGAGCTCAGATCCATAGTGATCAGTAAAATATTAAGTCTATTGACACTGGAACTATAATTTATAGCAAATTTCAAACAACCTGGAGGAACTGAAACAAGTTGCATCTATGGAAACCAAAGGGTCAGGTTCAGCAGCATATTTATTCAGTGAAACTTCTCTTTGCTGTACTAGATTGCTCCAAAAAGGTCTTTGCAGTATATTATTACTCTCTATTGTTACTTGTCTGTCTTTTCACAAAGATAATCATGCAGGTAGAGGTTTAAGTCACTGTGGAAGGCAAGCCAGCACACCAAACCATAAAAGAAAACAGTGGTTGGTAGAACAGCTCAGCATGTAACTGGAAGAGACAACGCCTCTACAACCAGCCAGGCCCAGCTCTATTTATGCAGGTGTAAAAGGGCTCTTGCCATTGGAAATAGTGTGCAGTCATTGTATTACACATTCTTTCCTCTGTCGGCATCCTGTTTAAACAGGCTGAGTGCAAAGGGGTGTCTGCTATTCATTTGCAGATGCCTTGTGATGATATGAAACATAATTGTATAATTTATGCCGAATAAACCAAGAAATGGCTGCTGTTCAAGGGAAGGAGCAAGGCCCCAAAATACTTGAAATATTGGAGCAGGCAGAAAAGATAACACAGCCTAATCTTTTTGTTGCCTCTTTTGTTAAGGCTGTTTTTGTACAGGGGGAGAGGAAATGGTTAGCAAAAGAATGTGATTCAGATGTGCTTGGATATTGCTGGAAGTGAGAGAAGCACAATGGCTTTGTAAACCTATTGAGTAACTCCACCAAAGCCAACGTAGTTGCCCTGGGAATGAATATTGCCCCTGGTCTCTTCTTTCCGTGCAGTGCAGCTCTTCAGATGTTTTTCAAGACGAGTGTGCAATTGTTTGCTTGCTTAGAGCCAGCAATGTCAGTCTGGATGTTATGGTCCTGCTGTGTTTAGCTTGTTCATGACTTCTCTGCCTGAAGTAATTCCAATTTTCTTTAGCTGGAGGAGGGAAGGAGGATGTTGGGGACTTTGATTTATCTTGTGACACATGATTCAAGCCTTGAATGCAAAATTTGGGGCTTGGCTCAGAGGCAGGTCAAGAAAGAATAACTTGGAATAAACTGCTGATGTAGAGCCTTGCTTTCTACGTAATGGCAGGATGTTTTCATGCTATGAAGCTATGAACAAGTCCTCTAGAATTACTACAATCTTACCTTCCAAAAAGATTTTCTGGCTTAAAACTAAGACCTCCTGATTTTGACTTCCTGTGCAGGAGTGCTGTTGCTACATCGAGGTAATAAACTCCCAGGCTTTTCATGTCAGTATTCTGATTCAGTTTACAAGAAACTTTAAGCTGGGAGAAAATAGTCAAAAATGAACATGTGAAAAGCAAAGTGTTTCAAACTGCGCTTGATATGCTGCTGCACTCCTTTCAGTCTGGCTGTGTTCTTGTGAGATTAAACTCACTTCTTCTTGTCGTGCAGCAGCTTCCTTTAGAAAATGTGGCTTATTCAGTGTTTTCCCACTAATTGATTTCAACATAATCAGTGTTTGATTTCTGTAACAACACAATGCTTGTTTAAGATGCAACTCTGAGCTAAGCAGAATATTAGGTGTTCAAGAAAAGTGCATCCAGCATCCTCATTGGTGAAGAGAAAAGGCAGATGTGTGAAAGTGCACCCAAACCCACCATTTGCCTAACTGGTTCACTAAGGTTCCAGTCTGGTCCCAGGATAGAGCAGCCACAGCTTTGTTGGACAGCCTGTGCCAGTACCTCACCACCTTCACAGTAAAGAACTTCTTCCTTTTATCTGATATAACTCTACCATTTTTCAGTTTAAGGCCATTTCCCCTTGTCCTGTCACTACATCCCCTTGTAAAAGTCCCTCTCCAGATTTCTTGTACTTCTTCAGGTACTGGAAGACTGTTATAAAGTCTCCCCAGAGCCTTCTCTTCTCCAGGGTGAACAAGCCCAGCTCTCACAGCCTTTCTTCATAGCAGAGGTGCTCCAGCCCTCTGATCATCTTCGTGGCCTCCTCTGGACTTGCTCAAATAGGTCCACGTCATTCTTATGTTGGGGGCCATAGGACTGAACACAGTACTCCAGGTGGAGAAGTAAAAGGGGATGTTCACCTCCCTCAACCATCTTCTTTTGATGCAGCTTGTTCAATATCCTCTCTGTGTGAAGGAGATTCTGAGTATATTCAAAGAAAAAATTTAGTTTGCTGTCCTGATTTTTGTGGGTTTTTCCAAGTGAAGATAAATGGCTGCTTTGTAAAGACTTCCTTGGTACTTTCTAGGAAATCTAAAACTGTGGCTGTGCACTATAGCATTTGTTCTGATACATGAACAAAATACCCCCTTATTTTTAGTGTTTAGATCCTATAACAGCTTAGGTATTTTTCCCCCCTCTTTGACCCTAGTGGAGGCTGAAGTCCAAATGTCAAAATAATGGCATTTATCACAGGGACAGAGATGGCCTTTTCCAATCAGCTGTGTTAATGAATGTCCCTCATCAGAGTGTGGTGTTACTTGGCAAATTAAAACCCCATGTCCGTGTTCTGAGAAATGTATACATACTGAGGTTTAATCAAAACCTGACATTTTCAGAACACCATAAAAAGGGCATTTGGACTGTTTCGTAATTGTCAAAAATGCCCCAAGTTTTCATCATGGAAATATGGTCACACTATATAATAAAGTTCTTTTGGCTGTAGACTCAGAAGGACCTCAAAACACTTCTGAAAGCAGTTTTCTAAACCTCTCAACATCCCAGGGAGATGGAAAATGTCTTGCTGGGTGAAATCTGCTGCATTAGCAGCATTCCCAAACATGCCCACACTCACACAGTGTATTGAAGATGAAGGCAGAGAACAGCATGAACACTGTGGGTCTGTCTGTCCTGACTGATCTAAACATTGTTCTCTCTTTAAATTGGGCAGTTCAAATAAACTTAGGTTGAGTGACTTGTCTTTGCAAGTGTGGTTAGAACAGAGGGTAAGAGAGAAGAGAACCACGTATTCCTTAGATTGCTATAGTGCAATTTAGCTTGGAAGAGAACACTGGAGCTTCTGGTTCAAAGCCTCTTTCCAAGGCTGCTCATGGTCCTGTTGCTTAAGGTGTCCATCAGCTCTAAGAATGGTGATTTCCAGGCCTCTTCAGCCCTTTTTCATTCTTTGCCTACCCTCATCATTATTTTTTCCTCATTCTTATCACACCAGAATTTCCCTTCTTGGAGCTTGCACCAATTGCCTCTTGCCCTGTTGTGCACCTCTGGAGTCTGTCTTTTTCTTCACTATACATCAACCAGCAGGTAGTTGAAGACAGAAATAAAATCCTTCAATAGCTTACTTTTCCTAAGACTCCACCAATTTCTTTCCTCACTAAGCCCTTGCCCTGCACTTATTTCCTTTCCCAGAAACCTAATATCAGGTCTGCTGGGGAATGAATGCCAGCCTATGTAGACCGTTGGCCTTACTCACTACTGCATTCATGCATCCTTAGCAAGGACATGCATACCTTGTCTCAAATCCTTGAATGCTTTCTGTGGGCCACAAGTTTGTGATTGCAAGTAAGCAAGAACACTTAACTTCTATATGGTTGTTTTAGATGTTTAGAATTTCCTCAGTTTTGAAAGCCAGTGCAGTGCAGATGCTCTTAGGATCAAGTTCCTTGTGGATTGAATTGCCCTGACATCTGCAAAGTGATTTGCCTCTCAGTGTGTGTTTCAAATTCAATAAAATTTACAGTAGCCATATCTGACCACAAAGTGCTCCTATCAACTGCTGTGCAGTCCGGAAGCAAAACCCATACTTCCATATTTTCACTTTAACACAAAAGCATTCAGTATATGACAGAAGACTATGGAACAGTATTGTAAGATGACAGAAAATAAATGCAACACTAAGAGAGAAAACTCATGGCATGCTTTTTTCTGTTACCAGCTTTTTCTACTCTGCTGCTGAGAGAAGCATTGCAAAGAGGTCTCCATTGTAGCAGTTCTTTCGATATTCTGGAGAGGGTTGACTTGGTGCAATGCTACACTTGGCTTAAAATACTGAAACACGAGTCCTGCAAGGTGTCTGCCTGTTCAACGGATTTAACAGCAGCAGGGCACTTCTTCACTTCAACAAGCCTTCTCGTCCTTTCCTCTTTCCTTTCCCCTATCATTTTCCCTATCCTTTCCCCTTTCCCCTATCATTTCCCCTATCCTTTCCCCTTTCCTTTCCCCTATCCCTTTCCCTTTTCCCTTTCCCGTTTTCCTTTCCCTTTTTCCCTTTCCCGTCCCTTTTCCCCTATCCTTTCCCCTTTCCCCTTTTCCCTTTCCCATTTTCCCTTTCCCGTTTTCCCTTTTCCCTTTCCCCTTTCCCTTTTTCACTGTGCTTTACCCTTTCCTTTCCCCTATCATTTCCCCTATCTTTCCCCTTTCCTTTTTCCCCTTTCCCTTTTCCCCTTTCCCCTTTCCGCTTTCCCCTTTCCCCTTTCCTTTTTCCCCTTTCCCCTTTCCCCTTTCCCCTTTCCCCTTTCTCCTTACCCTTTCCCCTTCCTCCTTCCCTTCCCTTCCCTTCCCTTCCCTTCCCTTCCCTTCCCTTCCCTTCCCTTCCCTTCCCTTCCCTTCCCTTC
>JARCZZ010020170.1:0-37448 GCA_030323915.1 Brotogeris chrysoptera | reverse complement strand
ACTGGTGTTATCAGCACTGTTCCCAGGCCCAAAATCAAAAACACAGTGCTGCACCAGCTACCAAGAAGGAGAAAAAACGACTGCTGCGGCTGAACCCATGACAACATCCAATTCTGAAGATAACAGGCAGAGCAGCATTGTGTTTTCAGCACAGGATTCTAAGCTTCAGAGTTAATTTCCTTCCTATGAACATAAGGCACAAGTTTCTTAAGCATCAGCATCTTCCAAAAGCATCAGAGCTACACACATGCATTCTTAGGTGCATGAAAACCCAAACAAAGACAAGATTGATTTGTAATGGGAAATGAGAAACTGCATGCATGGAGTCAGGTGAAAGAGACTGAAGCATCTTTACCTCCACTTGGCTATTTTTATTATATTATAAACAAAACAAATTTCCCAAAATCTACAAGCAACAAAAAAACCAACCAAACAAAAACCTAAAAAAAAAAAATAAAATATGTGGAATTGATTAATAGGAAAACCTAACAAAATCCCAAAGCAGCATCAGATTTGTTGTCAGTAGACAGCCTGACATCCACAACAGCTTAGCGCATACAAAAAAGAGAACCAGGGTTTCTTAGAATAAAATTACACATTTATTGTTCACATTTGAAATAATCTGGTTCCTCACTGAACCTGAAAGTTCTAATGCATCTGTAAACTCAGTATCACTATAAAACAAATTTAAAATGCCATGTAAAATACTATGTATGCGTGTGCTTCATTTTATGGTTTCTCAGCATAACCACTTTGTATATTTACAAATATATAAAGATTCTGCACTTTAAGTCATCTGAAATATCAAAGAGGTATTTTCAAATCACACAATAAATATAGAACCTGTTTTGTTAAAAATCTACAGTATACCGTACATTCAAGTTGAGGCAAAAGAAGTTTTAATGCCAGTTACACTTGAAACATAACTGAAGGTTTCCAATAATTAAACAACTCCCAATAATTAAACAACTCCTAAAAGTGCTATCTCTGCCTGTGACGAAAAGGAACACAAGGATCCAGTATTTTGTTACAGTCAAAGTGTCAGACTATTGCTTCATTCACAGAATCAGAGGTTTGTTACTAAAAGAAATATCAAAGCTTTTATATATTTTAAATTATCTTCTTTCAGAGTTGCAAGAAAATGAAGCAAAAATGGTCTAAAAAATATAAGCCATGTGCACACACATACACACACACCACAATTCAGATCACCACATAATCCCCTAGAAGAACAATCAAACTCACAGCATTGTTTCACTTTAGAATGATTAAGTTTATGAACCAATCTCCAACAAAAACCCAGCTAGCAACCCCAGGAAGTCTAAGGCAGTTGTTCTATGTGCAAGTTTCTACATAGCAGAGTGCCAACTCCGGAGTCTTCCCATGACTTTGTGCATTACTCTGTTTCTTTGTCACTTTCCACCCACTGATTTGGTTTGCTGTCTCCAGCAGGTTTCCTTAATGCAGCACTGGAACTGGGGGGGGAATAAAAAAAAAAATAGAATGTTATAATGCAAACAAATTATGCTTAGGATAGACAGTATTATGATATACAATATGGTTTGCTATGTATCAACCATAAGCTTCAGATTAGGATTTCCGTAAGTTATCACAACTCAGTCTCTACATAGAATTTAGCATTATAAAATCAACCTAATTTCAGATACCTGTTATGTGCAATATATTGAGATATCTGGCAAGGTTCTGCTGAAACAGGGCCACCCAACATACAGTGAGGTTTTCTTTGCCGAGATGTAGATTTCAGTAATCGATTGTCTTGGTCAGAACCTAAGAGAGATACACATCAACAGTTAAACTACAGTGCAGTCGAAAACATTTGAAGGGCTCACTTCTTTGTATGTTCTGCTTCACCACACCAAATATCTTGCAGAATGTCTATAATAATAGATCTTATTGTTACAGATCTCTATAAATTTTCTAAGCACATGTAATGCTACTGAATGAAGTTATGTTCAGATTAGGATTCCACACTTGAAAGTGAAGCATTCACATACACAGCCATCACTGCACAGTCATATTGAAGTCAAGTTTAAAGCCACTCAGCAAAAGTTTCTTCCAGCATATGGATACAGTTATCAACACCAACATGAAAAAATGCAAACTTGTCAGAGTACAGGGAAAAAGTAAAAGCACCAAGTTAAATGCCTTAGCATTTATATGAACTTAACTATCACTCAAGTTGATGGAAAGACATAGCCAAACTTGGCAGGGCCAGATCAATCCCTGCTAACACTTGCTCACACTTAGATTCCAAAGCTTTCATATGAAGTGGAAAAATAGAATGGCTCTGTATTCCACAGCATTCATCACAGCACCACGGAATTAAGAGCTTTTGGACAAGTGCTGTGAAAAACAAAAATTAGTCATGAAAGCAACTCCAATGAACTGTGGAATAATACCCAAAAGGAGTCTTGACTCTGTGTGGCAGACATTTTTGCTTTTATGACCATAATCCAGTATTTTAAGATTAGGATATATAAAAGATCACAGAATGCCATTTGGAAGAGAAAATGACATTAAATATGTCCAGAAACAATAGGATTTGGAAAAAGGCAATTACAAATCAGAAGTTTTAGCATACAATGAATGTTAAACAGATCTCATGTTGCTCACAGATCACTAAATCAAGTCATTCTTTGTGAGCAACAGCCAAACGATTTTAGCTCTACTCCTGAAAATAAAAATTCTCCTGTTGTGGAAGATTATTTCACACTTACAGAAATAACTGCACAGAGAAGAAATAAGGAAAACCCAGAACATGAGGCAGGCTAGTTTATCTAACAAGAAAAGAAATTCAAGCCATCTTCACTTGACAGATGTTTCACACATTTGCCTTTAATTGTTGGCTGCCATAACAAGAATCTTTTTTAAGATTGTTGTTACTTTCTCCGCCCCCATTCCTTTATTTTTTGTCTCAACCCCACCACACAGCCCTTCGAAAGTATTGAAGACTCAGTGATGACCAAAACACTGCACATGCATATTCAGAAATGAGGGCATGCGAAATGAGCTTACCAATTTGAAAGAAGAAAAAGAAATACTTTCAGTAAGTATTCCAGAATATACATCACACAGCTATTTCTTCCTTTTTTTTTTTCTGAAATTACTCCTTTGTGGAGATACAAATCTTAAAACTGTTTGTTGCTCAAATTTATTATCATTACACTCTTTTCACTATTTCTTTTTCCAAAGGATTCTTTTGTTACCGAGTATGTATGTATACATGTTTAATACTACTTCATCTCAAACAATTAATGCTGCCACCTCCACATTATGATGTTCTTGTTCCCAAAACTTGTTGCTTATCTATATAGATCTCTATAGATCATGATTTCTTCAACTACCTTGGCAATTAATATGCTTACATTTAACTTAGGCTCATAATTCAAGAAGCTCCCTGTTCTTAACAGCTGTACTGTCAGGTACTGACATCCACTAGATCGCCTCACAAATACAAAATCATCACATAAATAATTATCAGGGAAGGAATTATCATGATTCCCTTTTTAAAAGGAGATTTTGAACCACCAGTTACCCTGACAGGCAGAGGTACAGATACCTGGTAAAATTTGTCTTGGGAAGTGTTAGGTTGGTTTTTTAATTGGTTGGTTTTTTTATTAGTTTTGCTTGTGTTTGCACCTTCTAATGGAAAGAAAGGGGGGGAAGGGAGGAGGAAGGAAGAGAAAAAGCACATTACAAGAACATAGTTTGAATCAAATACTTGCTTCCTAAGAAGGCACTTGGAGTTGTCACATTTTCAGAGTGCTTGTAATCAGTAGAAATACTTAAGAACTGTTGCTTCAGCCATGCTCCTCTATCTTCTTCAAATGCCTTTCTCTAAGAAAAGAAAGGCTAGTTTACATTTACAATCACAAGAACAAGCTTACTCCACATTCGTGCTATTCCAGCTAAGGAAAAGTTGTAACATGCCCATGTAATTAAGGAGAGACAGCCACTTAACACAGAATTACAGTCAAGTGAACAAGCTTTTGAATCCAACAAGGATTAGCTGAGAAGGTATTTATTTTCAAGCCAACTCCCATGGTTTGGTTCAATGAAGTCTGACTAATCCTTTCATTTTACTGTTCTCCACTCCAGTGACACCATCTATCACTGCCTCCTATGCTCCCCTTCGCCTTCAGTGTAGCATTACCTCTTGGAGGTAGCCCTCATTTATGCACAGCTGCCAGCAAGGATTACTGCTTAAACCTCAACCTTGAGCCTTTTCCTTGATAAAAGTGATATTGAAAATAGCACTGATTACTTCCATCTGAAACTGGGGCAGAAAGGGGTTGTTTTATTTCCCAGTCGTCGAGCACAAAAAACTAAGGAAAATAATGGCAAAAGACAAACTTCAAAAAGATCCAATGGCTCTGGAATCAAGCAACAAGCTATTCTGTCTCAAAAAACCATCAGTAAAACAGGTCCTATGAGTTCATTCTAGTCCTAACCTTGAGAGATTAGGTGAACAGTACTGCTTTCATCTCACCAACTGAATCCACAGTTCTGTAAATTTTAATCACATCCCACTCCAACTTTTTGCTCTGCATGTCAAAACAAGCAGTTCTCCAAGTAGTAAATCTAAGGTCCATTTCTTTTTTTCCTTCAACATTTTCCTGCGATAACTGTACAATCATAGTTGCATGACCTCACACATCATTATGTTTTATCCTTTCCCTGCTAAACATGTAAGCCCCCTTATGCATTCAGCCCTAACTGCTGGCTGAACCAAAGAACACACATGTTAAAGATCATTTAGAAACATCTACCCCAACCATGTTCCAGTATGTGCACTTACTGGCCAATTTAACTACAAGAACAGAACAGATAACCTTAAGGAAAAGATGGCAATTACTTTACATTTCTGAAATAGTCACTGGTTTAGTCAAAAGTTTAGGAATCTAGTACCTTTGAGAACTTGGAGGATGCAGCCAAATCTGACCAAAATTTGCACAGACCTTGCTTCCGAAGGAAACCAAGCTTAAGTATTATCTACTAAAGGACTTTGTGATTAAGTGCACTGATTTTTTTAAGTACTTAGATATTGCTGAAACAAAAAAACAAGTCATTCCAATTGCAGCAACTATATTTTCTATTACACAAAAAATCCTACTTTTTTGGTTTTGGTTTTTTGTTTGGTTGGTTGTTTTTTGTTTTGTTTTTTATGCCAACAGAATGATCTCCTACAATAACCAAAGATATGTTTCATACAGTATGGGAATGATCTTTCTCTACAGATATTAGCAAACAGATATTGTTGGATGGCTGCACTTCAGTGTGTAGAGCAGTAAAATTACTTAATCATGACTCATCTTCCATAGCAGTTTCCTTTTCTAACACCTTTCCACTTTATTAATACCTCAAGTCCTAATCTAATAGCAGCTTCCGTAAAGCTCCTTCGTTCCTTTTCAAAATTCTTTCTTTGTTCTCGAAATAGTCTCCATTCTTCCTGAAGACGCTCTCTTTCTTCAAGTAAATAGCAGTCCTGTAGTAACACAGTGGTGTCATCATCACATGGACACATGAGTTGCTGCTGCAGATATAAAGCAAAGAGATACAAACATTGATTTGGGAGCGACTGTTAAGAGGAGCAGAATTTCCATGGATTTTCAGTTTTAGAAAGAAAAATGACTGAAGTTTAAAATAGAAGCAATGTAGTAAGTATCAAGTTGGTGGCTGGTGGGGGCAGAGTTCCAGATAGCAAGCAGAATGTACCCATTCAGTCAGCTGACCTCATCAGCCTTCTTCACCTTTAACCCCTCAAATTATTCCTACCAGGATTACAAGCTCTTTAAATTACTAACCAACCCACTAGCACACTCATACTCAGACCAGCCATTAAGATATTTTATTTTAAAAGCATTATTAAAAAGTAACAGAGAAAGGCTCAGAGATGAGAAAAGTGACAAATTAAAAAAGCAGCTTAGATTTAGCTGAGAAAAAATAAGAAAAATTAAAGTCTACTACCTGTAAAAGCTGTTGCTGAGTTTTGATCATTTCTTTACATTGCTGTATCTCCAACTCTAGCTTTTCCGTTTCCATCTCATGGTCTTCTCTTGAAATGACATCCTTCTCATTCAAAGCTCCTGAATGTACACGTGATACTATGGGAAAGAGAAGAAAGCTACTTAAAGAAAAAACACAAAACCAAATCAACAAAAATCCCTCATATCAGGGACTTACAGCAATACCAAAAGATATTAGACTATTTTTTCATCCTGAAAGATATATATACACAGTATGTTCAAAAGCACTATTGGATACGAGATCCAGAATTGGTGCTACACACAATAGCTATGCACAAAATCCAGTTCAGAAAAAAACAGCAATGAAAACAGCCATTTCACACCCCTAAAGGAAAACCAAGCATCTGTACTGCAGTAAGTGTCATACAAAACCCCCTCACTTGTTTCAGCAGTTATTTAGAAGAAAACAAGTGAAGATTTCTTTTCAGCAACACGCTGTTAGCCTGTTTTTCCAAGCCCACTTTTAAAGGGCTTGTGTGTCCATAAAAATATGACAGCAACTATATTTATCACAGATATAAAAAGATAGCCTTTTCCTTCAAGTTCTGTGAAGGAGAAAAGGAGCTAACAAACATCACAAGCACATTTTCATCCCAGTAAGGGAATTAATAAGAGAAGAATAAGATATACTTTATGCATTTACGTACTGCTTTAATTTCATGCATAGATAACTATCACAGTGATTGTAATACACCAATTTTCAATCTCCCGATGTCAGTGTTTGAATATTAACTGAATCCAGGTGGACTACACTATGGTCATTTCTATAAATCAAAAAGAAATAAAAACAACCCCAAAAGTTGACTCCAAGAAAACAGCAAGAGCTCAAAATGCTTTTCCTGCTGCTTACAACTGTTTTTTTCAGTTAGCTACACCAAATCAAGTATTACTTAAAACAAGCGTTCTTAAAATCCTGCCTATGGCATAAATGTATTCTCACATAGACCATCTGCTCTTATTTGCAATTGCATGCATGACCTTCTCAGTCTTGTTCTTGACTGCAGATATCCCTGTAATAGCAGCAGCATTTGCTTGCATGGGAAAATAATACTAGGAAAGAATTTTATATATTTTTAGCTGCCTTTTAATGCTGTTTAACAGCTGGAAACAAGGAGGGTCCACCACCATACCAGCAGCCAGTTCACTTTAGAATGCCCGAAGAAGCCTCAGAGATATGGTTATGGCAAGCCTAGACTCCCGATATGGATTTACGTGGTTTGCCTCCAACTGCTTCAAATTACATCTGCACTACTTGAACATCCCAAAAAGCTGGGGAAAGGCAACAAATTGTACTACAGGGCACATACATTCAAAAGAAAAACAATTATGTCTTCATAAAGTTGTTGTTTACTATGCCAAAATATAATCATGTCCTTTCTCATGACAACAGGCTTGGTATGCTATCACTTCCCTGCAACTGAAATTCACAGAAAAATTATAAAATCACAAGCCCTTTCAGAAAGGCTACCAGCTAGTTCCTTCCATTTTAGCTTAGACAATAAGTCTTCAGAGCATGATACCAAATGGAATTATTAGAAGTATTTTACATGGAAATGTAATACAAATAAACATCACCTTGGTTATCTAGCTTTTCAACATGATTTTTCAGCATTCTCCACTGTTTTCTAATGCTGTTGGTAAGCTGCTCTCGCACAGTTTCACAAGATAGTTCCCACATATTCTCTTTATTTAACTCTCCAATATCTTCCTCCAAGTCTGACAGCACCTGTAGAAACAGAAACAAGAAGGTGTAAACCACTCCACTATTTCAAATACATGCATTCATTAATTTAAATATGTATATGGATTTAATTTACTGAAGGGAGGAAATCCCTTCTATAGAGGAAAGATTTTTCCAACCAGGGAAGTGTGAATGTCAGGGTGTTTAGTTCCTTGACATCATAACACTGAAGAGACAGAAATGACCTGGCAGTCCCCAGAATCCCATCACAGAGGGAGTGTATCAGCTAGCAAGACTTACTCTCACACATCTTCAAGCTAGGAGAAGTTCAGACTGCTGAGTTATGCTGTCAAATTTAAGCAGTAGCTGCCCATAAACTCACTATGCAGCATGAACAGGATTTAAAGACAAAGACTTTTCTCCTGTTGAGAATTAAGTGATTTGTTCCTGCCTTATTTTTCTCCATAATGATAGAGCCCCAATCAAACAAACAAACCACCACACCAACAGTAGTGGAGCTAGCACCTCCCTCTCCCACCTCCATTCTTCGCTACAGTTCAAACATCAAACCTGAATGCTATAGCGAAGAGCTAGCGTATAGAAGTCTAAACAGCAAAGAGAAAACTAGCCCAGGACAGTTCAGTAGGATTAAGTTGACAAACTACAGTCATTTGAATAACTGGCATGAATATTCCACTCTTAAGCATCTAAACCATTCTATACAATCTCCTTTATCTACAAGTAGGTAAGAAATGTTGGATGGGACGTACAAAACCATAGTAGCCCATTAATGCTACAACAGTTAATGCTTCATACTTTGTTCTGTAGAGCATCCATATTCTTTTAACACCCTATTACCAGTACATCAATCTTGAGTGATTCTTAGAATCTAGCTTTCAGGCACATTTGCTGTATTTCAACTCTTTTTTTTTTTATGCTCAAGGACCTAGCTAAGCAAAAGCTCAGTTAACTTTCTAGATTATTCCCCACTTCACTCTGACATCAAAACATAACTGCAACTTCTGGCATCGAATCAGCAAAATGAGTGATAAACAATGAATGTGCCCTATACTGTTCCATAATATATATATATATACACACACACACACACATACTCTGTAACCAAAGAAATACTTAAAGCCTGAAAAACAAAAAACCCCACAGAACATCTTCCTTGAAATTACCAGCAGCTCTGTAAAAGGAACCAAAACCTACTCTAATCCATATAGAAGCACACCCTAATTATATTTCTGGTTTCTTTGCATAAGCACCGTGAAAGCTAGCGTCAACATCTTTGTATGGAAGGCAAACAAAATCCCAAGTGCATCATCATATAGAACTACATACAGGTAGCTACTGCATTTGCAATTGGCTCAGAGTGTACTTTCAAGCTTCCCATTGACTGACCGGGAAGAATACACTGGGTATTGTTAACAGATAGTAAGCTACTTGATTAAGTGATGATCTGTTTAAACTGATGTGCAAGCCACAAAAACCACGAAAGTTTAGTTTTACTTTATCTTTTTATAATTGTAAAATTACTCCAGCACTAAACCACCACACAGATTTAATTTTAACTGAAGAATACTTACTGTCCCATCTTCAGACCTTTCTTTAAGTTTCTGTTTCTGTGGTGGGAGAAGTGAAATAATATCTTTCTTCATTTGCTGAAGAACCTTTTTCAGCTCAGCATTTTCCACTAAAAGTTGTTTTTGGCGGTGTTCATAATCACTTAACAGAACCTTGTACATTTGTTCTTCATTTCTGGAGGAAGAAATCTTACAGTAACAACATAACAGCCATAACATACACTTAAATTAATGTTGTTCTAAGACAACTACCTGGCTTCTGTCTTATCAGTCCTCCATGCACCTCTCTTCCCATCAGCTCTACCAACATAATTTAGAACTTCCATAGCTACAAATGAAAAGGATATTTAAAGCATGAACAACATGCAAATATATAAACATTCACAGGACATTGCATTTACATGTAGTTATTGTCAAGAGACCACATTACTCAAATATTCCCCTCAATCTTCCAACCCATATGAAAGCACACTACCCTGCCCAAAGTAACTGAACAAGATAGCCAAGGGAAGAAAATAAATTTTTGTGTTTGGAAACTCATGGAGGGATGTATATTCTCATCCTGTTTTATACTTTCTTATGCATTTCTTAATGACACTTTCATCCCTATTTCAACCTTCATCAGTGGTTTATCAACTCTAACTTCTCTTCTGCCATTAATGCCAGTTATATCCGCAGTTTAGAGTAAGCAACTTCCTAATGTGCCACAAGATGTTCCTCGAAACAAAGAAGCCTCTCTTTCCACACTTAAAGAAAAAACAAAACAAATACACACAAAATGCAACAACCCAAAAAACACATGAAAAACACCCCAGATCCACCACTACAGATAAATGGTGCAAGCACAATTCTAGTTTGCTATCAAGCAAACAGCAACTACATTTAAACCTGTTATTTTGACTTCACTGATACTTGAGCTAGTACTAGCCAACTGCAGCTAAGAACATGCCACGGGTAAGTTTTGCTGACCACAGGGTGAGGCTTCTAAAAATTACTGAGCCGATACCTGAAGATTTTCTGAAGCCAGAATAGGTGTTCCTGGCTAGTGCCCTAATCTGGCTTAGTTTACCCTCAAGCACTTTCAGAAGACTAAACCAACAGAAAAACAGCTTGTAAACATGAATAGTTTTCTTCTGGTTTAGTGAATTAAACCAGCTTACTAAAACACAACATGCACTACAGCTGGCAAACAGCTAAGTGTTTTCGGGCTGGCAGGAAGGATAAGACAAGAAGAGCAGGACTGCTACTGGAGGTAAATGATACAAATATGGACCAAAAAGTGCAGATATTTTTCTTAATACATAATACTGATACCCATTTTCAGCAACACACAACAAAAACTATGCTCATGTTAAATTGCACTGATGCCTTGAGCAATCTTTAGGCAGCATGACATAAGAGTGCTCATATGATAAAGGAGATCTCTTTTCTTCTCATTTCACAAAACACTAGGTGCTACATGTTTCATGTAGCTCCCTCTCCAAAATTTCTCAAGGCTTGTCCCTAACACAAGTAGACTGTAGTATCTTAAGGAAGGGAAAAAAGGTCATGCAGTGTTCCTTTCTGATTGCAACTGGTGAGCATAATACAGTATTTATGACACTAAGGTCTTGTGATGGCAGCAGTAATTCTAAAATAGAGGAGAGACAGCTCTATCTTATGAACTGATTTCAGATAATTCTCCCTCATACAAAACCCTCTCATTTTGTAAAGATCCCCATTTGGTTTGTGCTTGGTAAAAGCCCGTACAGAACAAAGCAAGTTAACCTTACAGAGTCAGCTGACATTACATATTACATCTTTTACATAAGGTTTTAACACCTAAAGACCTACAAGAGGGCCATACTGACTTTAAAGACACCCTGAACACTTAAGCATTTTTAACGTATTGAATATGCTGATTTGCGGTAGTAAAATTGAGAACTACTTACCTATCTTTTTGTCCTTTTTGTTCATGACTAACTGATGTAAGCGTTCCTTTAATTTGTTATATTCTCTTTCTTTCCTCTTCATATCATGATTGTACTGTGTAGCTCTGCTTGAGATTATGTTCTGCAACTTCTGTACCTAAAATCAACCCCACAAAAACTATGTTTTCTTCAACTAAAGCATAACTACAATAGATTTCTTCAGAAAACCAAAATGATACTTCTAATTAAAACTGTCTTTCTGGTGAAAGGACGTGACAAAAGGAATCAGAAGAACTCCCCCAGCCCATGGATTCTGACCTCAGATATCTCAGGGGATTTGGTGTCTTTTCAGCAGAAACCAACATCACAAGCAACACATTATAATACTTGTTAGGTTTACACTAAACACAATAAAATTGTATTATGTTTTATTTAAAGTTTTATCTTCTGGGCAGCAGGATGCTGGAAGACAGACCATTCCATTTGGTCTAAAAGGACATTAAAACATATCATAAAGCAAATTCTTGGCCAGTACTATCAATACCTGGGCTTGGGTTTTGGTTTTGTTTTGTTCCTTGTGTTGGTATTTTTTTCTCCCCTCCTATCAATTGTCAGTTTTAATCTTACAAACATACAGCACATTGAATACTTTAAGCTGCAACTTTAGAATATTCACTATATACAGACAGTGCTGTGATCACTAACTGTATGAATAGGTTTACGATCACAGGGAACACTCACAGAAACTTAGGAGCCATGTAAAGAAGGGGGGTGCAGGAGGTGGTACAGGAGAGGGGATGGGAGGGAGGGAAGCACAATGGAAACAAATCCTAAACTAAACGGCACCTTGGATTTCAAAGTGTCTTCTGATCTTGGTTCTTCTTTTAAACATCTAAAATAAAGCTATGCTCAGAAGCACAGAAAGCCTCAGAAAACAGCACATGCATTTCTGCACTACTCTCTGCTATAATAACTTGGACCTATCCTAACAGAACTTATGTATCCATATGCAACATGCCAATTTCACTTTGGTGAAAGGCAATATTTACCAACAAAATAAGAATTCAATTTGAACAATTGCAAGACTCACTCAAATAAAAACATATTATTAAATATCTATAGGGAATGACTCGTGTTAATGTACATGACAACTCACTTCATCCTTTTCATTTTTAAGTAACTGGTGCAAATTTCTGTTCTTGTTTTGCAGTTGTCTGTCTCTTTCCTGAAGTCCAACTATCTCCCTTTTAGATAATTCCAACTGTTCCTAGGAAAGTGTTGATAGCTCAGCATCAGTCAGAATTAACAGCAAAGGAGTAACAAAAACCACACCCTCTAACAAAAAAACAAACCCCCTCAAAAAACAAACAAACCAACCCAAAAACAAAACAAAACAACAAAACCCCACAAACCAAACAACAGAACATAGACTGCCAAACCACCTCACTTAAAGTAAGTTTTCCTATATTTCTCCGATGTTTTGGGGATGATCTCGCATTCTCAATGACAATTCAGTTCTATTTTCTGGAGCAAGAAGTATGATTCCACAGTACACGTAACACCCCTGCTCACAAGTAACAAAAATTTGGCTTGGTATTTAACAGGAATTATCTTGTATTGAATAATAATCTTATAATTACTTAATGAAAACTTAACTTTTCATTAAGTTGGGATTCTGTAAGCATTTCTATACTGGGAGAGTGAGGCAGATATTGAACAACCTGTATGAACCTGGGACTAGTCTCCCTGGAGTATTTCTGTTAAATAATCAAGAGAACAATTAATACAGACATGCAGCCTGTGACCACAGCAAAACAAACAAGCTATTTCACATATATAGAGTAAAGCTAGAGAGGCTATTAGATTATGCAAAACTAGAATTTTAGACATTTTTTCCACAAATATGGAACTCAAACCCAAAAATGCCAACTTAGTTGACAGAGCCAAACACTACGTACAAGCTCTTTTTCTTTGTATGTATTGTATTGAGCTATGAATGTGCAGAGATATTTAAGCAACAAGAATTTCTAAGCAAACCACACTGGAACACAGGTAACAAAATAGTGTAAGTCAAGATGTTTGCTGCATGGTATCTGAAAGAACTTACACAAGAAACTTTGCAAGCTGACAGCTAGATTAAATGCCCTGGGATTGAAGTAGTACTAACAAGGTACCCATCCCAACACCATCATCTTACTGCCATTTGTCTAGGGAAAGTAACTGGAGTGGTTACCCAGAAGCTAACACTATATAGCATTGGCATAAAAATTGAGCGCAGTCACACACAACTTTTAACATCCTACAGAAACGCTTCCATGTGAATGACCTACTATGACTGAGAATCTACAGCAGTATTTGTGAAGGAGATAGTGCCAGTCAGCTCCAGTGAAAAACTAGCCTGAAAAGCTCCAAAACATATGCTGATGGTTTTTATTTTCCTGACAGAATCAAGGGAAAGACAACACTAATATGACCACATACAAGCACCCATGAAATAGTATCTGAACTACTTCCAATTTATCAGCTACTCCACAGTGATTCGCCTTGTGCACATGTTTATCTTGTGATAAAATGAAGCTTAGCAACTTCAGGCTTCAGAAGAGCTTCTGAGCAATTCGTATGAAGAGAACTTGTAGTTGGCAATCCAAGGAATACAGTAGAAACAAAACCACCCCCCACACACACAAAAAGCTACAGATATGAGGAAAGACTGATAATAACCCTGTGATATAATAGAAATGCTAACTACAGTTTTACTGATTGAAATTATATCAGGAAATCAACTTTTAGGTGGTACTGAATGGTGACCTGAACTACTTAACATTTTCACCCACAGTATACATTAACACTTCTAATCTGAACAGTCTCTCCTCTTCCTTGATTAAAGAGGCCATGATTCTAAATATGAATTAGAATTGAAAACTTATTAACTTTAGGATTTTTCAACTGGAAATATACTTCCCAAAGCCAACCCAAATTGCACATTAAAATACAACTTCCCATTAGTACTGGGGAGAAAAAACAAAACAAAAAAAGCATTCACCTTTAAGAACATCCCAATCTGTTAAACAGAAGTGCTGCATAATAATTGTGGAACTATCTTGTTTTTACCTTTAGTTTAGCATAGCAGTTCTGTAAGTGATCCATGTCACTACCCAGTTTTAGATGCTGCATTTCTACTTCTTCCTGAGCTCGAAGGTTCTTGTGCTGCAGTACAAGCAATTCATTCATGCAATTTATGATAGATATTAAGTTTAATTCCTTTCCTTTGGACTCAGCATAAATAGAGGGAAAGCCCAGTGTTGTCAGCTCCTGGTAGAAGACAAGGGGGGTGGAGAATAAATAACTGACAATCTCCCACAGTTCTCCCAGAAAGAGAGAAGCAGTATCATGCGCAACTTTATATTAATCTTTTCCTATATTCCCATACCATCTCCCCAGAAAAACCTATTTCTCACCAACTTCAGCTTCTGAGCATCGAGAAAAAAGCCTTCTTAATTCAGTAAATCTATACTACTGCAATTGATGTAATGTCACCTTCACACAATCACCAATAAACAGCAAGAACTCACCCTATCAAGATAGGATACACTCTGTTCAATATTCTCTTCTGTGCAGAAGGCACTGAAAAAGCCGTGCATGTTTTTGGATGAAGGCAGTGACAAATGTAGCACTTGTGAGTTCATACTTGGGGAAGAAATACTTTTATCTGAGGTATATTGAAAAATATTTTTGCTATCTAAAAGTTAAAAACATTAAGAAACAAGTCAGGACTAATAGTTTAAGACACGCAAAAAAAAGTCAAATCCCTTACCACCCAAGGTATTATTTACAGAAATTTACAATTCTAGAGCTTAGAATGTTACTTGGAACTACATACTGAACAATTCACAATTAAAAAAATAAATAAAAAATAAAAGGGATATGCTTCCACCACAGACTGAAAGACTCAATATTAAAGTATTACATCCTTTCAAATTTTACTCATCTGCCAAGATCCACAAATTTTACTATTTCGCTATACAGAAGTAAAAGAAACTATTTACTCCTTTGATACTTCTGTAATCAATTTATGAGGAAAAGAATATAGAAGTAGTAAAGAAACCTCTGAAAATACAACAAATCCTGAAAGGCAGGACCATATGTTAAGGACAGTATTTTACAGCAGCATTACCTGTACAGAAACAATCTAAAACAAAAAAACAAAGCACTGCAAGTACTACATATTATTTAAATAGTCTGCTTAACTAGTCAAATGTAATGCATGAAACTCCAATCTCTCTCTTAAGTGCTATAACATCACCAGCAAAGATACCAAATCCAATAAATTCAAAATATTACCAGTTTACCTGATGACAGCACTGGCACAGTAATAGTCTTCCAGTCTCCCATAGCAACAAAGACAGACAGGGTACCTGAGCAACTGGTTCAGCAGTGAAGTATTTAGTACAATTGCTGGCAACGTGTATTACGTAGGCATCTCCTGAAATAGCAAGAGCATTTTAGATTAACAATAGCAGCTAAAACAGCTACAAGATTAAAGTAGGCATAAGGAGTGATTACTGGACTTGAGCCACATGAAATTTTTCTACTTCTTCACACAACATTTGGAACACAGCAAGTACTGCAAATATTACGCCATTAAAACTGATGCATATATCTATATTTAGCCTTAAACTTAACTAAGTCTTGGAAGCCATTAACTAAAGCTAGAATGCCACACACACATGAAAATAAAGACTCACACTACATATAACTCAGTTACTTCTGTTGACATACATCAGAAAAACACAGCAAGCCAAATATTAAATATTTTCCTGCCATATGGCTAGGAAGCAATTTTATTAAGGTAAACGTATGTGAAGTTTTAACATAAATCTGTGTGAGTAGGATTATTACTTAAATAGAAGGATAATAAAAAGACACAGAGAGAGCACAAATTAACTTCTAATGGGTATTTAACCATCTAAATTTAACTTAGCTTATATACTTGGTTTATTCTAGGATTCCATATTGCTTTTCCCTGGCTCTATTTTTTGCAAAACCTCCAAAACTGTTAAAGAACATAAAGAGGAGAAGCCTTACTCTAAAGGAAAGCCACACAGTCACAAGAATGAACAGATTGCCCACTCACCCTACCTCCACTGCACAGTAGGGTGGCATGTAATAGCATTAGAGTTACTCCAATTATCCAGCTAGGATATTTAAGATTCAGACAGCACAACCCATCACCTGTTACATCAACAATGACACTTAAGGGAAACAAACTTCTCACCTCACAGGAAAAAAGGACCCCTTTTTTCAATTAGCACTTTGGAACAAATTCTCACATCAGTTTTAGATGGACTCTGTAGACTTCTAGAGCACAGGGACCTTTTCCCCTACCCTCCCCACTAATGTTCTAATAAATACGCTCTGGATAAGCAACTTCTAAGTTTCTGACATCAAAACCTTGTATTTTTATCACTGTGGAAAAAGCTATTACCTGTGGAAGGGATCAGAAAGGAAAGTTAGAGGGGAAAAAAGTGTGCTCTGTTATCCATAAGACCTCTTGAAAACAGAGACAGTGAGAATCCTTATCAATAATTTAAAGTGCAGAACCCAGTGCCCAAAGTAACACCAAGTTTCTAAGATATACTGCTGTACAGAATGCTCAGCACTAGAAAATAAAATAAGCAGCTGGATATTCTTCCAGGTTCATAAGTTTACTTGGAAAAAAGGTAAACATCTGTTCCTTAGATGAGTTGAAAGCTTGCAAGAATTGGTAAATTACATATGAGAAAGTATAGAATAAAGCACCAAGAAAACATAGTCAATGTGACAATCTAATGGCTGTTCTTTAGAAATGGATTTTTCTTCTCTCTCCCAATATTCATTTATGCACATTTCTCAATTTTTCTCCCCTGTAAAACCAAGATGCCCAAAGTTCATTTGTTTTGTTGTTTGTGGTGGTGGTGTTTGGGTTGGTTTGGTCTGGGGGGAGGGAGGGAAGGTGGGACGGGGTAGCAGTACGCTGGAGGTGTTTGGTATTTTACACCCATCCAAAACAACTGTGCTTTTGAAAATGGAATTCAAAGTCAACTATTAATTAAGAGAACAGACATTTTACATGTTAGTTTCATTTCTATTGGATCCATTAAAGAAACCTGAAAATGTAAGGGAAAAAGGCAGCAAATTAAACTACAAGTATATTCTTATTACTGACATCAAAATCCTGCATTCTAATAAAGTATTTCAAAAGACTGTTGAGAAACTCAAGATCCAAATTCCACTAAGGACTGCTGGAAAGTCCACAAAAATACTATTCACATTTCAGATATGCTGTAACTTCCAAACCAACTGGCTATTATTCTTCAATGGACTGCATGCCCATTATGAGATCTTATCACCCAGACTCCCTCAACATATGGTATTACCAATCCACAGGCCTCTCTACATTAACAGTACTATTCTGACACAGCATCTATCACACCAAACAGTGTTTGACTACAAGTAGAAATGGAACTAAAGGATTATTGTATTCCCACACCTGGACTAAATTTGAACCCTACAAGCCACATGCAGATTCATTCAGATTCTTTATCAAGATTCCTCTCAAGTGACATGCTGCTTGTAGGTACACCAACAAGAGAACAAAGAAAATTAACACACAAACGCAGGTTCAGAAATGTGTCTAGTGAAGACAGAGTAAGCAAGAACACAGACAGCACAACAAAATCCAGATAATGAGACTACATTCTTCTAATATTAATCAGTCTTCAAAGTTCTAGAGCCTTCTGTCTTGAAAAGGCCACCTGCAGTACGCTGCACAGTGTTTTAGCATACATCAGATTAAAAATCATCCTCAAATTTCCTTTTTTTGATTTGGAAGTGCCAAACTCAAACTTCCTTCAACTGTTAAACCACTACCTTAAGTGCCTCAAGTTGTTCTGTGTCAAATGAGCACAGTAGCTTTGAAGCAGTAATTATTTGAGAGAGCAGTCAGCATTCTGTACTTGAATCATCTTTATATACTGTACTTAAAATTAAACTCAGATGTGCAGAACAAGATTATTCTATGTCAGACGCAAAAGCGAATGCTACAAGCTTTTAGTCCCACGTCAAGATCATCTCATCAGTTCCACATGGCTTCTACTGCCAGTTCAGGACCTTAGCAATGACCTCTAAAGCTATCTAGTGATTAAGATCCACTAGCTACATTTCCTTCTCAGCTTAGGCGTTCCTCTGTAGCAACACAGCTCAATATAGCCTCACTGAAGTATGCAAGAGCTGAAGACAAGCATTCCTGACAGTGTGGATGCAAAATTAATTTAGATACACTGTATTCAGAAGGGACGCTGAACCTCTGGTGCACTACAGCACTCTTTAACCACAATAATGTATCAGGGAACATATTGATGTAGAAGAGGAAAATGTGTTACTCTGAAGCAGTATTTTGTGAAATTATGGAAAAATAACAAAAAAGCATAAAATTGAGAAGTACTTTAGGGATCTCCGAGGTTATCTTAGTTAACACAGAAAAACTTCAATCAAACAAAACCAGTAAAGCTTCGTGTGGGTTTTGTGGGGTGGTTTTGTTTGAGGGGGTTTGTGTTGTCTAATTTCTTTTTTTCCCCTCCTCGAATCCTGGTTGGAAAAACATGCAGCAGGAAGCACTTTCCCAGCATCTCATACTCATGTAAAAAAATCTAACAGAAATCTAAAACTGAAGGAAACAAAAAACCGGGAACACAGGCCTCCCCAAAGTACTCCCAGTAAAAAGAGAGAGCTTGATTCACACCAATGAAGCAGTAATCAAACCAAGGCATTTAAATGCTTGTTGGAACAAGTGAAGTACAAAAAAAGTCCAAAACAACAAAAAACACAAACCATACAAAACTCTCATGGTAATAGCATACTAGAACTTGATTCTTAGAAAGACACCTGGGGAATTTTTTGACACAAGCCTACAGGAATAATTCCAGACTCCTACATGACACACTAACAGATACATCTTTCTTTTAGAGAAAAAGTGTAAATAAACTTCAAAAAAAGTACATTTCATGAACCCAGAGAGCTGAAAGGAGCTGTTCTTAAAATTACTGGTTTGTGGTTTGGGGGACAGGAGAGGGGTTAACAATGAATGTACCAAGATTCCAGACAGAAATCTGATTAAGTAAGCCTGAGTTTAGACCATATCACAACTCAAGTATCACTAGCAGTAAGAAGCAGCATTATACACTTTACACAAATTCTTGATATCACGCTTGAACTTGAAAACAAGTAGTTGTAACTGGGTTCATAAAAAACTCATTCAGACAATCAGAAGAGAATCCCTTGTCACAGCACAGTGCTGTGATCATGTTACACAATCTGGTCATCTGGAACCTACACAGGGTGTGACACAAATGGGAAATGCAGTATCTGGTAACCCAGAAAACTTTTCACCCCCCAAAGCAGATAAGATAGGGAAAGATAATAGATAATTTTTAGAGAATTGGTTTCTACCTGCCCCCAATATTGCAATGCCTTGGAAAAAAATGTAAAAACTCAGTACCAATCAGAAATTGTCAAACATTCTTTCTCTGCATATTATAAATACTACTATAAGCTGACACATGTATATGTCTCAACTTGGAAAATCTGGGGGTGGGAGGTGGCATAGTTAGCATTTACTTAAAAGGTGATATGATTCCTTCTACTAAAAATTATATCCCAAAAGGAGCCGTGAATCTGCTTAAAGCTTTTACATTTGTCTAGTAATCCAGATGCCTTTTACAGACGGCTTTTATCTGGGTAGACACAAAGGCACATCAGTCTGTGCAAATTTAGGGTACACTCCAGTCATGACTGTGTAGGTTTAGATATATCCCTGACGAAGTCATAAGGCATATACTTGTTTTAATTCACATGATCACCATAAAAGTTCATGCATTTCCTCCCTAGAGTTTTGACATTCACTCTCTCTACAGCTGTTTTAATAACACATTTGGCACTCAAATAGGCTTATATCCAGTGATAACTATAGTTGAAAGAATACCTTCCTCTAAAAATTTATTACACTTTTAGTGACCTTTATGTAACATTGTAATTTTAATGATGGTTGTTGGAATCTAAGCAAGATCCTGGATCTTTGCTCCCACATTTACAAAATTATGGCAATTTCATTGTTATTCTATTAACTGCAAAATGAGGGTGGTGAAAATCCCTCCACTTACCCACATTCAATGGGAACTTTCAGTAATCTCAAATTTCCAGCTAAACTTCTCATGCTGCCAGAAGTAATGTGAAAAGGCAAGTCAACCTCCCAGCCTGCGGGTATTAAGTCTCTGCTGCATTCTGAGCATATCACACTCAGAAAATCCCAACTATATTTCCATTTTATTTACAAGGCAAAATTAAAAAAAAAAATAAAATATAGAGTTAAGAATATAAAGTTTTATTTGATTGTCTCAACATATATAACCACACAAGAATATACTCTCACATTTGATAAAAGCCAATGTTCAATGACTGTCCTGTCATTGCCTCAAATACTCAGGTTACAAGGCACATAATCTGATCTACTACCTCAAGATTCAACTCTACCTTTTACAAACACAGATGACTGAAATCCTGTTAATGCAATCACTGAAAAAGTTGAAACACATGAAAATGTTTCATGTGGCTCCCAAATTCCTAACCCATTTTGAACTAACACTCGGCATTTCCTTATTACTAAACAATAGCAATATTTTTGTTAATATTCAGAACTGCATTCCTCTGTTTGCATTCACAAACCACTTACTACATGTAGCTGGACCAGAACATTTTGCCACCCAAGAGAAAAACCTCAGGAACTGTCTTCTGTGGTTCCTCTTCCTCCCCACTGCACCGAGATTAACTTTAGACAAACTTTAAAGCTTGGATGTCTCTGCAAGCAGATGAGCTTTTAAAAGGGGAAAAAACCCAAAACAAGCAAAAGAGCCCCATAAACAATAACCAACAAACCAAACCACAACCTTTAGTTCCCAAAGTCTGTAATAGTTACTGGGCAGAGCCCCAGACTAGTATTCCAGATCTGAGAAATTGTGAAACTTGTTTCAGTAGCATATAACCTGTAAGTTAAATCAGGCACAAAATGGAAAATGGTAGCTGTAATTAATTTCTCTAAAGATTGCCAGCGAACTCAAGGAAAGGCTTTCATGTAAATTCTAGGTTTCTATTGAGCAAATCAGAAGTGCCGCAGAACAGACTTGGTAACTGCAAGCAGATAGGACTGGTGGTCAGCATACTCTCTCTGGAAGGAACACACACAGTAGCACATCCACCACAGTGCTCTGGAAGAAAAAAAAATGGGCAAAACACCTGGGCAAAACAGCATAACGGAATTTCCAAAAAGCTTTTCAGTGTTTCCTACCCAAAGCTCTTAAACTAAGATGTCAGGGGATTCATTAATAACCAGTTATGGATGGGAAAGGGCAAAGTGTAGGAATAAGTTAAAGAAGGGCAAGGAAAGGATATGAAAGTATATCATCTGTAAGTCCCAAAGAGACAGAGTGGCCTGTGCAGGCATTTCTGTTGTTCAGTAAATTTAAAAAAGTGATGAGTAGTTAAGTGAGAAAGCTAATGTACTGTACAGAGTTATTCAGAAAAATAAAAACCAGACTGAGCGACAAGAACTGCAAAAGGCTGTCCTCATACTAAGCAATTAGATGATAAAATCAGCAGCTGAAATTCCATGTTCATAAGCAAAACACAATGAAAAAGACAACTCTGCTAGACACTTAAACCAACAGCCCCAGTTAGGTATTGTCATGCAGGAAGAGATCCCAGGGTCACTATGATTAGTCCTCTGGAAATAACAGCTAACAGAACATTGGAGCAGAGAGCAGAAAGAGATCACCATGATGTCACTAAGAATATTAAGCTTCCCCAGCTGAAATACCACATGCTAGTATACCCTTCCCTGTATAAAAGACAGAACAGACCCAAAAATGGTGCAAGAAGGTCAACCAATGCTTTCATGCAAGAAACAAGCTACAACTTCTCAGCTAGAAGAGAACTCAGATAAAGAGGCCAAACATACAGAAAATAATTATCCATTCCTTCTTCTAACACAACTGTTAAGCAGAATAAAATGAAGCTTTCAGTGCAACAACTGGAAAATAGGAGCTTTTTTCCATATAAAACAGTTAAACTGTGGAGTTATATCACCATGAGGTGCTGTGAATGCCAAATATAAACTGGCTCCAACTCATTGAAAAACACGTATCAGCAGCTATTAAGGAGATGCAATCTCTGCTCAGAAATCCTTCAGCTCCAAACTGCAGCATACTAGAAGGATATACGGATAAAAGCATCACCGTACAACAAACCTGTACTTACAATCTTTTTCTTTACATCCGCTGCCATGCACTTACAGATAAGATGTTGACCCCAATAAGCCTATTACTCTCTCCTATGCTCTCTCAAGTCCAAATGACAACCACGACATGATTCTGTGTTAGTACCATTGCTTTCTCCCTGTAAAAACACATGAACTATCTTCCCCCCAAATACTTAACACTCTGAAATCTCCATCAATGTTATTAAATTATGTCTCCAGGTTTCCTATCTTCATTATCAAAATTTACCTAATGCATTCACATTTTACTTTGCATGCCTCCTATTTTAAATCATTGCCCTAAAATTCTTACCATGCCTCTGTAGCATATGGAGCCCCATGTAACTATTTCATTGACACCACAGAAAACAGCAGTGCTCTACATAAATAGGGAGTGCAGCAATACCACAAACAGGTCTTGTACTGTGATTTGTCAAATTGAAATAGCCTTTGACGTAATTAAGAAAAAAACATTTTTAAAGAGAGACACAAAATTTTTTACAGAACCTCAACACTTACATCACGTGAAACTACCAGCTCAACCCGAGCAATCATAAATTCACTGACTCAGTAGAAAGCTTTATAGGTCTCACCTCTTAGACCATCTGCCGCTTGTAGCTTCACAGAGATCAACAAATCTCAAGGCCTTCCAGCGGGGGGACAGCCAGCAAACCCAAGCCGCTAACCTAGCTTTCCCTCGTCCCTGCGATCAGCCGGAGCCTAGTAAGAAGAAGCACATGTCAAGATCCACGGCCTCGCAGCCTCCAGAAAGGCTCCCCAACCGCACGCAGCCCTCCCCCGGCCCGGGCGAGAGCAGACCGCGGCGTTCCCCTCGGCCGGCTCTCTCGGGGCTCCCACACGGGCGGGCGGGCGGGCGGGTGGACAGAGCCCAGCGGAGCGCTGGTACCTCCCGCTCCCGCCGCTCGTGCCCGGCCGCAGAGCGCCCGTTACCCGCCACGCTTCACGGGCGGGACGCAGCCCCGCGGAACCCTCCTCCCGAGGCGCCGGTGAGGAGGAGCTCCGCGCACCCATCCGCGCAGCACCACCTGCTGCGGCTGCTGCCGACGCAACGGGGGAGGAGCACGGAAGCGGCTCCGAGGGGGCTCGGCTCTGCTTGGCTCGGCTCTGCTTCACGACCCGCAGCTGCCACCACCACCATTACGGCCCCGCGGCGGGCCCCGCGGGGTTAAACCCCTGCCCCAGCGTGACCCCGCCCCAGCTCTGCTCCCATTGGCCGAGCAGTTGCTAGGAGACCATCAACAAGGGCCTGCACCGCCCCGCGGGCCGCGGCGCCGCCATGGCGCACCTGCCCCGCCGTCGGCCGTCTGAGGGGAGGAGAAGGTGGGGGACCGCCGGGGTTGGCGGCGGGAAGACCCCGTGGGGCCTGGGTCCGTCCGCTGCATTGCGAGTCTCACCACCATGAGAGTGGTGTCTGCTTACCTAATGCTCTGCCCACAATGACATCGCCTGTCACACAGGACGGAGTGGTAGCGGGTTCTGAAAGAATCTGTCGTTAAAGATTAGCCCCTACGTTTGACTATTCGTTGCTGCATTTTTTTTTCTCCCCGCAGGGAGTTTCAGTGCCCGCAGATAAAAGCTTAAGAAGTCCTTCTCTGTGTCATGTTGCTATTCGAAAACAGCATTTCTGTAAAACACTTTAAAGAAGACACCTTCATAGCTGATGTCGAGGGTTGTTCAGTGCTGTCTGAAACAAAGGTATTGCTGATTTGAGCGATTAGCTCACACCAGGAATCCCTGGCACTCACCCAGAGCAAGCTGTGCCCAGACATCATAAAAATGGCTCTGAGTGGGGGCCCTCTTGTGTCTGACAGCCCTCTGTGGTGTGCAGTGGTAGTGGAGGAGCACCAAGGCACCCTATCTGGCACATGCCTTATTGCCCTGGTAACAGCTGTTAAATTGTCTAACGTTACATCATTTAATATGTGAGACTCCTAATAAAATAACCCAATAGAACTCAGTAAAATCAACTGACTAATCGTGACCCATATGATTTGGCTACTTTCACTACTAGGGTTTGCAAGACTGCAGCCTTCACTGAGTCAGTGACATCCTCATTGGGTTTTGTTGACACCTACCACCTTCATAGCCATGTACACCAAACTCTGCAATCATATGTAGTGTCTGTGTACCTACAAGATGTAATTCTCAGTCCTCTGTGTTGCAGTAAGTTTGTTGACATCTCACATGTCTCTATCATTGTATTTTGGTGCAGAAGAGGTCAGTTTTTAAGTCGCCATTCCTAATCTGAAATTTTAATACTAATTTCTTTACAGGTTAATAATAATTTTTGATAAAATCAACCTTATTCTGTTTGGTTTTGTTGTTTGTTTTGTTGTGTTTTTTTTTAAGGTGAGGTCACCAAAGCAGGTTCTGCTGAGTAAAATAACATTTTTAGTACATTTTAATTTCTACTGACTAACAAGTCTTTAAAGAATATTAAGCTCCATTCTATTTCTTTATATTTCTTTATATTTTCTCTAATAACTTACCCTTATTAGCCCAGTATTCTCTTTACATCTAGCTTTGAGGAGAGTATCCTCTTGGAAGACCCAGTGCAAATAATAGCAAACATCTAACCACAAGTGAAGAGATTGAGAATTATTTTTGTCAATATGTCAAAAGCTAGGAAGCTACAGGTCAAAAAATAACAAAAGAATTACTGTCAGAAAAAAGGCTGAAAATGCAGTAGACAGATTGGCTGTTATGACTGGAAAGCAACCATCACAGAGAAACAGCAGCAACTGGAATATTACGTATTTATTTTGCATAGATAATATATTTATATACCCTTTCATAAATTCAATTATTCACTCAAGTCAGCAAATTTTGATTATTTTTCTGTATTTTCAGTGTAAGAAGATGGTAACACAGGATACAGGCTGTATGTTAGCATTTTCACTGTTACCGTCACCAAGTGGACAGTGATGCTCTGTGTCGGGCAAGAAGGGATGGAATAGCGAAAGAAAAAGAGCCTTGTAGGTTTTCCTGCCACTAATGTAGCTGTGATAAACCTCTTACATCTCTTATATGCTGCTTGCTCTGCTTCTGGATTCTTTTTCATTCATCACTCCTGGCTTTCAAAAGTCAGCTTGAGAATGGAAAAACACTGAACAAGGTCAAAAACAGCCTTTCAAAATTCTCACAAAATTTAACTCCTGGGAATGAAATATACTGTTGACATCAAGATTGGAAATAAAGCTATTTCTCTTGTTTATGGGCAGACATCTCCCAAAAAGACACATATATGGTTAGTAAACTCTGGCACTTGCTGTGTAGGAAGTAGACTCCAGCAGCTTGCAGAAATAGTGATTATTGTTTGGGCTTTTAGTACCTTTGCAAGATCAGTAATAAATATTTTTGATAACTACTTTCTTTTTAGAGTTGTTTAGGTCATAGGAAATAAGTCCTTGTAGCACAGAATGTTTCGTTTTATGTCTCGGGTTAATTGCAGAGGCTTTGGACCTTTATACTCTAGCTTTGCTGCAGGTGCACTCTGCAAGAGGAAGCAGACGCACAGAATATATGTCAGTGGTAATGGCAAGTGGGACAACAGGCTTTGTTCATGGGAAGGATTAAAGTCCTGGGGCTTTAAAAGATAATACATGGAGTGGGTGGTGCTGAATTCCCTTTGTCTGTTTGATCTTAGCAGCTGTTCCTGAAGTTGATGCTATTCAAAAGAGAACTCCCCAAGTACTTTGTTGTGCATCATGGGTTTTGTGTATGGTTTTTTTTTTTTAAAGGGCTGGCCAGGAAAGGAGAAGTCTTTGTGGGATACATTCAAGCAAGTGACAGAGGAAATTTTACCTTATGAAAAAACTGTAGTCCAAGACATTTATTGATAATGCATGAATTTAGTATAACAGTCTTCCACAAAGCACAGTGAGAATTAAAACACATTTTTCTGAAGTGGTTCATAATAAGGTGACATATAGGTAGGATTTTTGATGCTGGGAAAGGGTAGTGTCATTGAAAGTTTTGGTTCCTAAGGAATACAGTAGGGCATAACATCTTGTGCTCTCTTGAGTAACGCCATAAATATCCTGTAATGGATATCAGGTCTTTGACACTAACTCAGCCTTAGAAGTTCAACTCTTTAAACAGTGTTTTCCTTCTTTACCTGGGTTTGCTTACATCTAATTGATGGAACTATCCGAAGACTCACTTTATTTTGCTTTAGGATTCAGCAGTATAGGAGAAAAAAAAAGGGGGGGGATTATTTCATAGCCTTTCCTCTATGTGATATAGACCATTATCCTTAAAATTAATTTTAGCCCCATTTCCTTTATAAACTATAGAATAAATTATTACAGAATTTTTGAAGATGTGTTTATAATCTCTTCTTTGTAATTCTTTGCTAAAAAGTGGTAATAAGTATTATAATGGGAAAAATATTAAAGAACCAGAGCTAATGTGATGCTTTGGGAAATGAAATATATAAAATACCTCTTAAAACTTACATTCAGGCTGGATTAAACTGTAACATGGACAGGAGGGCAAATAGGCTCCTTCAATTCAGGAAGAGATGGACTGATCCACAGTTCGTTTGCATTTCAATTCAAACTCATCTTCTTAAGTACATTCAAAAATGCTTTTTGTTGGCATGGTTTCTATAGCAATGTCCTGCTTCATTACAAATCAGCAGGGCTGATGAACCATGGACTAGCAGAAGCTCATTAAAATGTCTGATCCTGTTATGCAGTAGGCCAGTGGCAGCCAGTGACTCCTGTATTGCCTCTTGATGTAAGAACTGCCTCTTAGCAAAGCCCAGCTCATAGGGCTTTCACATCTCTTTGTGGACATGCATAAAAATAACCTCATAAGCCAGTCTGTGGGTTGTGCTGAGCACTGGTAAGGTCTGTTCTTTAAGGTCTGTTCTCAGTTCCAGCTCACACATTAGAAGCTCCAGTTGTGTGGTGATCTTAACAGATACCTCCAGAGCCCATTGGAGACTCCAAAGATGCAGGAACCTACAGCAGAATTTAGGTAGACTTTACATATTTGAGCCTCACTGTGTGGTCAAGTCCCTCCTTTCCCCTTCTGCATTACTACATGGGAGTCACTTGGATCAGTATCTAAAAGACATTCAACTTTTGTCTGAAAGTTCCCTCTGCTTTTACACTTGGACTGTGAGATTTCAGGCTAATTCCTGTTAGATTACAAAAATGTAGAGAAAAGGTGGCTATCTTTCCCCAGGGGTTTGACCAAGCACATCAACAGTCACAGAAATATCCCTGGGCTGAGATGGTTTTGCTGTCTAGTCAGAGCATTCCCCACCCAAGGCTTTGTGCCAAACCAGTGCCACAGAAAGCAAACAAAGCATCGGGGATCCAAGGCAATGTAACACAAAAAGGATGCTGACTCTGCAGCAAAGAAACTATAGACAGAACTTTTGAACAAGAGTGCCTCAGGGTGAGTGACAAGATGCCAACTAAACCACGGGCTATCACTGTTTCACTGCTCCTCCCCATACATGTCTACATGCTTTTGCACAGGCACTGGTTTTTATTGCCCTCATCTGAGTCAGTTCAGCTCACTATTTCTTTCATTCTTTTGTTGGGCTAGCGTTTCAACAGCTTAGCAAGTGAATTGTGTGAATGAAAGTCCTTATGATCTGAAAAAGTGATTAAGTCCAACATATCTTAGAGGCAGAACAAGACAATCCAGGGTAGGAGAGAGGGAAAAGAAAGAATGGGGGGAGGAATGGGACTTTCCAATTTTAGTTTCAGTGAAGTAAGTGTTAGATCACTTATTCCTTTCATGGAGCTACACCCTCACATTTGTGTCTCCACAACTTTTTTTCTGGTTGAAGATGGGAGCAGATAACTCATTTAACTATCTCCACACAATATAGCATCCAAATTTTCCTTTCCATTCTGGGAGGCAGACACCAGGTAAGCTTTTATTGGATTTACCTAAAGACCTTTGGAGGAGGATATTAGACGGCTACAATGCCTGCAGCAGGTCAGATTCTCTGCTAAACCATTTTCACACTGTTACTAGTTCAAGGGAAAACTTTCATGAAGCATCATAGACAATGCCATTTAATTCAACTGTGTTGAAGGGTTTCAGTGATGCAGATACTTCATGAAAAATTTTGATCTTAGTAGCTATAGCAACTTGTGCCATGAAACAGTTGTTCTTCTTCCCACCCTGTCCTGTGCTACACATACACCATCTACAGAGAATATGTGCAATATTTTGCATGTCTGCTTCAACCTCTATCTGAAAAAACTTCACAAAAATCTGTTCAACATCTCGCATGAAATATCACTACAGGCAGGGCTAAATGTCGCTGCATCTCTTGCATTTAATTGTTCTTTGTTCAGAAAGCTGCTTAGATAGTTGGGTAAGTGTCGTTACCAAACACTAAGGCACTCAAAAGTGTCTGAAATTGTTGTAGCATGTTTTTAAAGGAGGGAAGAGCAAAAAGTAGCATCAGGGAAATGAAGAAAGGTCCCACAGCTTGTGAAAAGCAGCAAAATAACATTTCAGGTGACAGTGATGAATGTTAGCATGGTGTCCGCAGATACAGTCTGTGGTTTACCTGACCTCTTCCCAGTTATGAAAATAAGACCTTTTTTTGTTGTCAGAAAATAAACACATCTGTGCCATTGTTCAGCACCTCAAAATAACACAGAAAATCCCAAACTCTAAAGGGTTATGACATAAAAAGGGGCAGGAGTGATGTTATAATTTTAATCATGGGAATTGAGGCATTGAAGTGTTAAGTATGTCTTCAGGAAAGTCCATTCCACAACCAAGGACTGTAATTTAGTTTTTAGCTCCAATTTCAGATCATTAGGACATTGAATTTCAATAGAAATATGCCCCTGACACTCTCACAGGAGTTTGCCATATATTTTGCACTCCTATGGACCAGCACAGGCTTTGGAGTTACTAACAGTGATGCTGTGTGCAAGTACAGTCTTCTTCCATGAGAAAATTTACTGCAGCATCATTTATTGACTGTAAAAAGAATTATACACATCAGAATGGAAGAATGAAAGCTTTCATGTAGTGCCATTCTCAACCACATAGTAAAATATTTAGGAAAATAAAATCTCTAGAATAATAGCTTACCACAGCACAGTCCTTGCAGTCTGAGACTTGCAAAGTAACACTAAATGTCAGAAAAGGAACAGAACGTAATGATTTCAATCCTGTCTCTCTTTAGCTTGTCTGTAATTGGCTTGCAGAGGACTTAAGATACAGTTATCCATGGTGAACACAGCTGATACTCCTGGTTTTAAGCATCCCCGGCTGTAACTAGTTTCAAACAATGCCCCTCCCAAGAGAGGTGTTTCATGTCACACCGCTTGAGTATAGTCTGAGCTACAGTGAGTTTACTGCTTAAAGACACTTACATTGAAATCCTTTCTTTTCTTGGTTAAGGACTAACTCAGCAAAAGCATAAGGAAACAATTGTGTATGTGATTCTACATCACTCCCCAGTGTGGCAGACGCTCATGATGCACGAGTGCCAACGTACAATTTAAATTTCACGTGCACAAGTACCATAACCTGATAGAAAAAAGTGTCAAGGCAGAGTACCAGCTGAAAGGAAATCATTGTGCAAAAATTCAATATTCACGTTAGTATCTTAAAAATAAAATCCCTGTTTAAAATAGATTTTAAGGGCAACAATATGGAAGTGAGCAGTATCTCAGCTCTGCCAAGACATGCTGTCTCTGCAGAGAGCTGGCATGCCTCCTCCACACTATGCCTCCAACAGAAAAGCAAAGACAAAACCAAAAAAAAGAAGAACATATTTTTAAACCTACATGTTTAAAGATAATAACATCTTGGTTACATGAGCTGCTTTCTCCTTAGTCTTTAATCTGAAACCTGCACAAAGAAACTTCTCATTCACTTGCACACACAGTTTAAACATGAGAAATACAGCTAGCATAATAGCGCTCTGTCCAGAACAGGAAAGACCACGATGAGTAACTTGTTCTTACTGGTCTCTTGGGTAATAGTTTAAGAAAGGTTTTCTGTTACTTGAAGAAATAAAGTGAGTTGCTTTAAAAACAGATTGATGGCAACAAATGGATCATTAAAAATATCCTTATGTGAAATAATTTTTTCAATAGTATTAGCAGGGGTTGCATTCCAGCAAACACCTGAATGTCCCGTTCTGTTAGCTTAGGTTATTTTTTTGAATGTCTGTAGAAACAACATCTAACATGTGCATGTCTTCAGTCACTGTATTGGCTGTGACTTGTGCTACTAGGACACTTAGATTACTATTATATCAGGTCCCTTTTAAATGAAAACTGGCATTCTACATTGTACACTTGGATATACAAGATCTTAGAGTGCCCTTTTGAAATGAAGCCAAAGAAATCATTTTAGAAACTGGGGTGGAGCATAAAGGAGCCCATAGTAAAAATATAAAATCACTTCAACTGCTGAAAATTGTAAAAGAAAAAATATGAGCCATGAAGAAAAGTCGATTTAGGTTTGGTCATAAATTACACTGTAGTTTTTGTTTCCATATCCACATAGATGACAGTCACCTTTCCCTCGTGATTTTGAAAAGCAGTTACAAAATGGGTTAGGGATCCCTCAGCTAGAATAAAGCAATCTTGATTTTAATTGGTAGCATCCAGTATTTTGTGTGTGTGTGTGTGTGTGTGTGAAAATGCCAATAGGAAGTGGAATATGTGTGTTTCATGGGAAAAAAAGTGCCTATAATTCCCATTGATACAGTCTATAGAAAAGGTAAAACTTTTTAGTGCTACAGTTAGGTGCCAGTATGTAACATAATCACATGATTTATTGTGAAGTTTTACAGCAGACGATTTAAGACATTACTGCCAATAGTTTTTGCCTTTACCTCTTGCTGGAGGTGACTGCCTCTGGAATATCGACTAGTGCAGCTAAGAGGGGAATATATATTCCTTCCTGACAGAGTTGTCTCCTGGAAAGGAAAAAAACACTGTGTGGCTACATGGCACAGACAGTGAGGGATGAATAGTGTTGGTATGTAGAGAGCTTACACAGGAGAATGCCTGAAGAAAAGGTGAGAGGTATTCATAAGCATCATCGTTGCTCACGCTTTCTATTAACTAGAGCAGGGCTCAGTGCTGGTGCCAAGTGGAAATTTAATCACGGAAAGCACCACCATGAAATAATACCAGATCCAGTGTCACAGGATGTGTGTGGAGGCACTGGGACAGTGCTGCACAAAGGCGAATGGAAAGCCCTTTCCTTACAGGAGGCAAAGCTGCAAAGCCATGGTACAATCATGGGAACACCTTAGCACTGCACCACGTACTGAGCACCACAAGGTTTTCCTGTGGGCTTCAATAGATCATAGATCTTGAGGAGCTGCACAGGCAGACCTGGAGATGGTGAGAAATACTGCAACCTGTGTCCCATGATTCCGCAGAGGCAGAACTGGTCTGCTTTCAGACCAGACTATGTTAAAAACAGTAAAACCTTTTAAAAACAAGATAAAAACACCTATTTGTATTAAAGTTTGCTTTTTCAAATTGCTTTCTTCCAGTTTTAAGGTCATTCTGACATTCAACTCCAAGGTTACAACTGAAAGAGGCTCTGAGCTTCACTGCAGCCTACGTCAGCTGGGGACCACAGTCGCGTGGAGCAGAGGATGAGCCACACACCAGCAGTTTGCCCAATCAGCTTCCAGATCTTAACTCGATTTGTTGGGAGCCAGTGTTATGTTATTAATGTCTTCTCTTTTCCTGAATAATGCCTAAATATTCTGTATGACCAGAATGTGGATTTGAAATTGCTTCTCTTGAGACAAAAGATGGGGGGGGAGCCAGCCAAAGCCTTTGAAGGGAGAGACTGGTGCTGCGATTCCTGCTGAAAAGGGGCTCTGAGCAAGGAGGAAAGTCAAATGACTAAACACACTAAAAGCCATTAATCATTTCAAATCTAACTGCTTATTTTCTGCAGAAAATTGTGTATACTGGTGCTATTTAAGCTCCCGTCTTCAGGGGTAGCAAACGAATCGGAAGATGGTAACGCTACACTTAATTTCAGTGGAACAATAGTGGCATCCAGTGGTCAGTCAGCAAAATTCAAAGCATTGCTTCCCCAGGGTTTGAGGGGGATAGTGTGGTCTGCTCGGGCATCTCATGCTCTGTTCTTGATTGCCTTATTGTGGTGGGGCGGTGGGAAATAATGTTTTTTGAAAATGGGGTGTATTTTCACTCCAGTGGAGAGAATAAGATATATTTTCTAATGTCCAATAGTTAAAAAGTTAACTCTCTGAGGCCCTACTGCAGTTGGCAAGTAATTCTATGGAGGGCATAGTTGGCCTTGGTGCAAACGCGTTTGATCTGAAGGCCCTGTTCTTGTGATGAAAGAGGTCAAACAAACCGTAATACATCATTGCAGCTATGTTGTTTTGCTTTATAATACACCCTTTCAGCTATGTTCTGCTTGGTTTCTCTGATTGTCTAGAGGAAGATCTGTGTGTGGCTTTATATATCACCAGAAGTAATACTTTGGCTGCTATAAATCCTCGGAAGCTTATTTTTCCCATGTCACTGAAGTGAGTTGCATCACATCTCCTTACAAGCCATTATTTATATTTTGAAAATATCATTGCATTTTGATATGAGAATATGATTTGAAATATTTCAGTTTAGAATCTCACCTTTGTATTGTAGATGGAGAGCTTCCATTCACGTATTTACACCAGGCTGGTCATCTTAATGCCCATTGCCTCTCCTGCACTGAAAAGAAAGAGGGTGTTTACTCCACCAGAGCTCTGGGTAGTTCATTTGCATCCGTATTCTGCTATTCCATTTAGATTTTAGCTAAAGCAATGAACCTAACCCTGACTTAATAATGACAAAAATATCTGCTGCAATCTCATTTCTGCAGGAAACAAAATACTGTAAATGAGATGCTGCAATACCTCAGGGGAAAAAATAATGCAGTAAAATTACACTATAATCTTTTAACAAGAATAGTAGTTTTCCCCCTCAGACATACTATACTCTTGACAACTTAAAACTTCAAAGATTCATCCAGGGCACTTGCTTTTGAATTGTACATCTTCACAGTCATTATATATTTGCACATCAACCAAGGTGAAAACTAAATACTTATAATCCTGAATTCAGATCTCTTCAGTGTAGATAGATACACCATCCATGATTATCACAAGTAATTGGAAATGTTCTCTTTCCAAATTCCACCTAAAAAAAAAATAAATACAGCTTTTACTTTCAATCAAAGAAACATCATAAAATATATATCAAAGCTTTCCATCTGCCTGTTCTAATAGTTGTGGTTGGTAGATGCTTTCTGCCTAACAACAGATATCTGCCATGTAAAATGTTTTGTGCATTTTATGTAGACTTATGAATTTCCCAATTCTGATTTTGTACAGTTTCGCCCCTCCCTTCTTTTTCCTTCCCTTTCTTCAAATGTGTAAGGTCCCAACTCAGTCCCCATTGATGTAAATGTAAAGACTCCCACTGGCTGCAGTGGGAATTGGCTTAAATCACTAAAACAACAATTACATGCCTAATTGCTTTTTACTGCTCACTTAAAAATGCATTCTTTGAAACACTACCAATATTTGCAAAGGCTGAGAGTTTAATGTGCCAAACTATTTAGGTTATTGGGAGACCTATTTTCCACCAGTGCCCAGGGATTTAAATAAATGCTATAAAAGAGTGTTATTTACATTTGCATTTATAACAGAAGTGTTCATATTGCATCATTATACTTCATAGTGATTTTCCTCTAAATACCAAAACTTAGCTGCTTTGAAGTCAGTGGGGGATCTTCCATTGACTTCATTCAAACTGAAACTGGGAGATAATGTGAGGAAAAGGATGCAGGTTTCAGATAATTCTCAAAAAGATACAAGCCCTGTGAAAGACCCTTCCCAGAGCTCTGTACTGACTCTTTTCTGGAGCTCACTCTTTCCGCTGCATTCCTGAATGTCTCCTGAGCGTCTAAAGACCACATGTTAGTTTGGTAGTGCCTGTAAACAGTATGTAAAGTGACTGTGCTGATTTGGCAGTGGCTTGGAGAACTCTAACCTTACTCTGCAATTGGCAGTCTGCACCAGCTCAGCTCTCTAAACTGCAATCCTGACTCTAAAATGCGATCCCCATGCAAAGGTGGGTGTGAGAATATTCTTTAGAAATGAGCTAACCATCAAATCCTTTACTTAGCCTCTGAGACTGAAAAGAGTTGTCACTGAAATAAAATAGTGCAATCCTCTTCCTTTCAAATCTACTGGAAAGAAACAATACAATTAAAATAACCCTGAGTCTCACAAGCATGACCTGAAGGAGGACTGTAGGATCTGAGTTTGGCTGCATGCCTAATGACTTTTACTACAGAAGCACTAGCTTCCTTCGTTACCAGCATCTTTTTTGAATGTGCAAATCCAATCTCTTCCACCGAGCTCTTTCTAACGGACAAAGTTTAGGCATCTTTTAAAACTAATATAGCAGGACCCTCTGCATAGGCTTGGAAATAATTGGGTGGTGCTGCTAGGCACCATAAGGAGACAAGTCAGATTTTGGGAAATGGATTAAAATGGTTACCAAATTTTTTCTTTAACTTGACAGAGGATTGACAAAGGATATTTTGAAAGCAAATAGCCTCAAAACCCGTTTATCAACCTACAAAACAGCTGATTGGTAAATAAAAACAAGCACACAATAAGTATACAAATTAAGGCGGAGAGTTTGAATGAACACACTTCATTTCAGCATTATTTCAGCCTAAGATGTTTGCACATTCTCTAAGAGGGGCAGATTTTCCCAGGAATTAAAAGCATACATCTCATTTTCTTATAGTGTATCAATATGACTGCTGCTCAGATTTAAAAACATTTCAAGAACATATTTTAATATGCTGCAGTAATAAAAAATCACAATAGTTTCTGGTGTACAATGCTGCTTCTCAAGAGCTGATATTAGAGTAAAAAAATTATTCTCCTGCTAATTTGATAAAGGTAAATAATTAAAAAGCAACCTATTAAAATATCTCAGGGTGAAGACTGGCTTATTGTGTTTGCAGGATTCTTGGTAAGAGTAGGTTTTTCCACAAAACCATAGGCTGAGAAGACGACTTCTATCTCTTATTTTCTTTGTTTGCAGCCCTGCATTCACCCCGTGACTACAGCCACAGTTATTCCCTAAAATCTTTAAATTTTTTTACAGTAGAGTTTCTCATGGTCAAGTTTATCTGTATAGCGTTATTTTCTTTGCCAGTATTGTTTGATTAGCAGGATGTTACTATGAAGCTAGAGGCAAACATTTTAAGTACAACTAAGAACTCTGTGAAACTAGGGCAAAGCTGGAGATTGCGAACACAGCAAAATGAAAGGACGTTAATGTGGGACATAATTTAATTGAACTTTAACATATATTGTAATGGCAATGGATCAAGCAAACACTTCTGGACTAATGGAAAATGGTTGTGCAACAGGACACTAATGATAAAAGAAATGGTCAGTTGTGTCTATACGCTTGGTTAGTTAAAGCAAACAATCCTCCTTCTCAAATCCATTTTCTTAGTGATGCTCTCCCTGTTGCTGGGTCTGGGTGGTATCTAACAGCTGCAACACTGTGGTCAGTAAGTACAAAACAAATGGGAGGGTTATATTTCACCAGATAATTCAAATATGAACATGAACATAACACTACTATAAAATAAAACCAGCAAAGACTATATTCCACAAGCTGAGATGTTATTATTATCATTATTACTACTACTAACTGATACCACCCCAACGTGTTTTCAATATAAGGAGTGGTTACTTTAGAGCCCATTACACAGCTTTCAGTGAGCACAGGTCCATTTCCATGGCAACAGAGGATGCATCCATTTGCAAAGTTGTCAGAAGGCTGTGACATTCTGTTCCTGTGCTGAGCAGGGCTGATGGCAATCCAACAGCAACAGCCCACACTTTTTTAGGAACTAGTCTCCACCGCAGTGCTTTTAGCTAAATGAAACAGAAAAATAAATATCCTATTAATGGACCGTGGGCCATTTTTTGTTGCATGATTTCTCTTTTGAAAGATATATAAGATAAGTCTTTTTAAGGAATGTTTATTGACTAGGAAATTCCAATACCTGCATTTTAATAATAGCACAAGTCTTTGCAGTCAGAAACTTCACCAGATATTAATTTTTTCTAATGAAGTGCTATTTCCCTTTCTCTCCAGCTCTGATTTGCTCCTAGCCTTTGGCAGGAGGGCAACAGCCCATGTAACACTGTGCATACACAGTGCAAGGTGAAGTTGTTTGGCCAGGTTTATGCACTGGGATGTGGTGACTGACAGTAATTTGGATAGCCTGAGGATGTGATGGGTGAGATGGTCTAAGGAAGAATTTGTTCCATTTAATAAAGTTTGTATGAGAATGTTGCGTTAAAGGGGGAAGCTAAACCCCTCACTTTATAAAAGGGGGCCAGGAACAGCCCTAATTATACAACTATCAGTCCGAGCGCGTCTGATATCGGATTCACTGATAGTACACAAGCAGTTATAACTATCAGTCCAAGCGCATCTGGTATCGGATTCACTGAGAATTTACCACAGGGACAGCTCCTATATGCAATTATCAGTCCGAGCCTGTCTGATATTGGATTCACTGATAGTACACAATCAGTTATAACTATCAGTCCGAGCGCATCTGGTATCGGATTCACTGATAATGCACCACACCACAGGTTGCTCACAAACTCTCACAGCCACACTGAAAGAGATGAGGTTGCAATTTATTGATGCAACAGGTACAGGTTCTTATGGATTGCTGGTGATAAACACTCTGCAAAGCACGTGCGAATAATAGTTACATGAATACAAGCGCTTGATAAAGTTAACACAGCATAGCTCTAAAATA
>JARCZZ010020169.1:0-17967 GCA_030323915.1 Brotogeris chrysoptera | reverse complement strand
GTCAGAAAGTCCTTGGCCAGATCAAAACACCAGCAAGCAGCCACTGAAAACATCAGTGTCACCAGCGCTGCCCCAGCCACCAAGGAGAAAAATGACCGCTGCTGCTGAACCCAGGACAAGCAGTTGATGTCATCTACTTGGACTTGTGCAAAGTGTTTGACACTGTCCATACGACATCCTTGTCTCTAAGTTGGAGAGACATCAATTTGGTAGGTAGAGCACTTGGTGGATAAAGAACTGGCTGGATGGCTGCAAGCAAAGAGTTGTGGTCAATGTCTCAATGTCCAGATGGAGACCAGCAACGAGTGGTGTCCCTCAGGGATCAGTGTTGGGAGCAGCCTTGTTCAACATCTTTGTTGGTGACATGGACAGTGGGATCGAGTGCACCCTCAGCAAGTTCGCCAATGACACCAAGCTGTGTGGTTCAGTTGATACATTGGAGGGAAGGGATGCCATCCAGAGGGACCTTGACACGCTTGGGAGGTGGGCTGATGTCAACCTGATGAAGTTTAACAGTGAAGTTTAACCATGCCAAGTGCAAGATCCTACAGCTGGATCGGAGCAATCCCTGGCACACCCACAGGTTGGGCAAAGAAGAAATTCAGAGCAACTCTGCAGAGAAGGACTTGGGGGTGTTGATCAATGAGAAAATGAACAGGAGCAGTCACTGTGGGCTTGCAGCCAAGAAAGCCAACCTTACACTCTGCTGCATCAAAAGGAGCGTGACCAGCAGGTCCAAGGAGGTGTTCCTGCCCCTCTACTCTGCTCTCCTGAGACCTCACTTGGAGTATTGTGTGCAGTTCTGGTGTCTTCAACATAAAAAGGACATGGAAGTGTTGGAACAAGCCCAGAGGAGGGCCACGAGGATGGTCAGGGGACTGGAGCACCTCCTGCATGAAGACAGGCTGAGCAAGTTGGGTCTGTTCAGCCTGGAGACAAGAAGGCTGCGTGGAGACCTCATAGCAGCTTTCCAGTATCTGAAGGGGGCTGATAGGGGTGCTGGGGAGTGACTCTTCATGAGGGACTGTATTCATAAGGCAAGCGGTAACGGTTCAAACTTAAACAGGGGAAGTTTAGATTGGATATGAGGAAGAAATTCTTTACTGTGCAGGTGGTGAGGCAGTGGAATGGGTTTCCCAGGGAAGTTGTGGATGCTTCATCGCTGGTGGTGCTCAGGGCCAGGTTGGACATAGCCTTGGGTGTCATGGTTTAGTGGGAGGTGTCCTTGCCCATGGCAGGGGGGTTGGAACTAGATGAAAGGTCCTTTTCAACCCTAACTATTCTATGATTCTGTGATTCCTAAATACCACATTTGAAGAGAGAAGCTGATAAGCATGCCATTGTTTTCTAGGAGCATGATAGTTACAGCATTTGTTAGTTGTCCCAGGATTATTTTGATTGTTATGTGTGTACAAAAAATACTGTACTTTTGGAAAGCAAATAGAATTTGTGTAGTTTTTGATGTCACTCAATATAGAAAAGCATTATGTATTTCTACAGTTACATAAAAGATCATTTTTTAGCTTCCTATTGAAGATGTCTTTTCCCAGGTGGTCAATTGCACTTGTCATCTGTTATTCTTGAAAATGCACAGTATTTAATAGATGAGGTATATCAAGCTAACTACATTAGGAACATTCCAGCTGTCAATATGGCTTCTGCCCAACAGTGTCTTTTGGGAAAAGCAGATTCTGAAATACAGACAGTATACTATTAGTCTGATAGAATGATTATAAGTTTTTCCATCTGTTGCATATTTCACAATTAAGTGTGATATGTATCAACAGATATCTTCTAAAATCCGTATTTTCTTTTTTTATGTAAGAAACAGGAACGCAGAACAGCAACACATTGTCTCAAGTAATGATGTACCAATGCTGGATCTAAATCAGATAAGCTTCACCCTTATTCAACAAGGTAGATATCTTGGACACTAATTGCAGTAAATGGATCTAAAAAATATCAGTGTCAGTGCAGAAAAATTGCAAACCAGAATTATCCATCCTTGCTTGAAAATGTACTGATTTTGCTTTTCAAAGCTATTCCATTGTGCAGTCATGCACTGCTTATATTTAACATTTCAAAGTTCATCAGTTGAATACTATTAGATTTTAATTACAGGAACCTCTTTAATGAAGCATAAATGTGAAAGCTGCAAACATTTCAGTGTTCCATAGCTGTATCTAAACTATAGGAGAATTGCTTGCATGCAAAAATTAATTAGTCAATGCATTTAGTGCAAAGTATCATGACAGTGTTCAAAGTTATATCAGAAAAAAAAAACCCAAAACTTAGTTAGGTTTGAGTTCTGGGATTTATTTGGGGGGTGTGTTATTTTTTTCTTACGTTCTCCACCTCACAGCCTTGATTTGTTTCTTTTTTGCTCTTTCTTCATTTCTTTCTGTGTGATCCCCATCTGTTGCCAAGTGAAAGGCCTGATTCTAATCCCAGCCACTATTCTTCAATTTTGGCTTTTTCCTGTGACATTAATAGGCTCTGTGCAGGGCAGTGGGTCCATTGCATTTATGCAGAAGTGAGAGAAGACTCATAGAAGCAGCTTGGTGATCAGACAAGTCCGACATTGTAACGTTGAAACCATCAGTCCTAAAATTTTGAAAGTCCTAGAAATGTTGTTTAAATTGTTTCATTCTCTTCAAATTAATATTTTTCTTCACCTGAAGGTAAACCATGAGTCATGTTAGCTTTGTGTAAAAAGCAGGACTTAAAGCAAAAGGAGAAACTGTAACAACAGATGTTTCATATTCCCTAAGCCATAAACTGCATTTACAAAAAAAATGTTTATTTTTCTCTAAAGCTTCTTTACTTAGGTGCAGATCCAAGTTACCTCAGAAGTGGAGCAGGAAGAAGAATACCAGTGTCAGACTAAAATGCTATCAGAGATATGTTGTCAGTTTACCAAGGACTTTGTATGAGTTCTGGTTTTTCTACTAGCACCAAAGTTATGTTGAGCTTTACACAGTAAAAATAACATCAGTCTTACCCATTGGTCCATATGTAACTGTATCACTTGAAGGTAATAAAAAAAGAAGGAATAAAAAGCATGCTGCATATGGTATGCACATATGTGTATATCTTCCTTGATAAGCAAAATCCTGCATTTCACATAGGCAACTTCAGACAAGAGATCACATCATCGTAGCCAAATACAAATATTTAAAGCTGCCACAGCTATTTTTCAACAATTGTGAAGATTATCAGAAATCTTATTTGCAGATATTACTGATGAAAGAGGAGGAATCAGCTAGATGCATTCAACCTTTGTGATATGTTTCTGTTGCTTTATCACAGAATGGTTGAGGTTGGAAAGGGAACTCTGGAGGTTATCTGGTCCAACCCCACAGATTATGCAGTGACTCTTAGAGCCAGCTGCCTAGGACAGTGTCCAGATTTTTTTTAATATACTTAAGAGAGGAGACTTTGCAACCCCTCTGTTTTGCCCATCAACCCCACCTCTATTTTCTCTTTGAGCTATAGGCAGCTGGCTTTTAACTGTGTTCCAGACAAAACTATAAATGGAGAAATCACTCAATTGCAGTGCTCCAGAGATAAAGAAAGAAATCTCGGTCTTGTATTGAAAGAACTGTAATTTCTGCTTCTTCCCCTGTTATTCTTATAGTTCATTAACTGGTTAACGAAGCAAAAATAAAACAGAACTTCTAAGAGCCCAGTATGAGAATTCCTTCACTATAGGAAATGACTATCCAGTATTCAGATGTCTATGGAAAATCCATGAAGTAAAAATGATGCCATCTTAACACAGCAAATTCGCTTGTTCTCAACTTGACAGCCATATTAATTTGTGACTGCTCAGATCATTGGACGTGTTTGATATCTACACTAGTACAAGGATATTTTTTGTTGGATTTTTTTCTTAGTTTTTCTGGTACGATTTGTTTTCTTAGATTCTGATATGGTTTGTGTTTTTTCTTTGCTATTTGGCAATCAGTGCAGTGTTACCTTTTTAGGGCACCAGTTATTAATCTAATAACTAATACTTAGAAACTCAGAGCCAGATCTAAAACAGGCTTTTGATTTGCTGGGGAAAAATAGCAATGTCCTTTCCAAGATATATGATGAAAAGTAAATATACTGACACTGATAGATTTTTTTGAGCATTTACTGTGACAAGAACTTCATAAAAGTTCTTATCATGTCCATTAATACAGACTGAACTTCCCCAATTGGTCTTAAGCTCTATACAAAATTTTATCAGAAATAGAGAATTTGATAGGAAATACGTAGAGAAATATCTATGTTCCTTTATGGTTTCCTTTGTGTTTATAAAAGATTTGATTGACAGAGGAAATTAAGAGGGGTGGTGGGTTTTTGTGTAAGGATCTGTGGTTTCTGGAGTGGTCATGAAGATAGATCTGTATGTTTCACAAGTAAAGTCACCAGGTCACTAGTGTGTCTGAATGGATGTGGAGAGAGCTTATTACAAATGCACAGTGGATTTTTGTCAAGCAGAGTTACCTAGACACATTTCAAATGAATTGCCAAGGTTATGGCATTGCTGGCATGCAACCAGAAAACTTTGCTTTTGCCCAGTGCTATAAAGCTATCTTATAATATTAATTATTAAAATGCAGTGTCAACTAAAATTCCATACATGTATATTTTTTGTTTTGGAGAAGGTGCATTTAGAACAGATCTTGAATAATTCTACATTCTGGTGATAAATTGAAGCACTATGGATAATATTCTATACGAGCGAGACTGCTACTGTCATGCTCTGTTTCTCTAAGACATTTTGTTTCTCATTGATTGTTGAAACATCACATCTTTCTTTTTAATTATCAGGGCCTTTAGATTAATATTTTAATTCTTGGTCATTATTAGAGCTACCAGTCAACTGAGATTCATATTCTGGCAACAGCCTTCTCTTTCTCTTCACAAGCTCTTGAGTTCAAAGAGCTGTATCTATCATATTTTCAAGACAGTTACATTAATCTGGTCCTTTTGAATGCCCTTAACGTGTCTCTGAAAACTAAAATATATCAGCCTCCTAGGAACTGAATCCAGATTCCTTACTTAATGACAGAACCTGCCAGGGACTTTGCTGCTTCTCATCACTCTTTTTATCCTTTGCTCAAGTAGCAGCTACAGTAATGTTAATTGTTATTTTCTTTCTGTACGTGTCCCTGCTTATGCTGCATAGGAATTTCCTTCTTGCCCTTTAGTTTGACCAGCAATTCTCAACTCGGCCCTGAGGGTCTCTAGCCTTCCTTTATTTCTTAAACCGTGGGGCTGAGAGTTCTTGCTTTATGGAAAACCTCCTTAAAAGTTTTGTCAGCTTTGCTCTGCTCCCTTGTACCTGAGGGCAGTTTCCCAGGTGGTCCTACTGATTAATTCTTTGAACATCCCAAAATTTTCTTTCACGGTCCTGACTTTATTCTTTGCCTGTCCCACCTCCGTCAGGGCTGTGAACTCCACCAGTGTGTGATCATTGCAGCCAGGCTGCCTTCAATCTTGACATCACCGATTAGCACACTTGTGTTGGTGATCTTCAGGTCCAGCATCGCATCCTCCCTAGTAGGGCTATTACCTGACTTAAAAAGTTATTCTCAATGCACTGCAGGAGTCTCTAGGATTGGCTGCAGCTTGCTGCACCGCATTTCCAGCTTATGCCAGGGTAGTTGAAGTCCCGCAGCAGGATAAGAGCCTGCAAGTGTTGTGGCTCCTGTAGCTGAGTGAGAAGGCTTAGTAGGTTCCCCCTGATTGGGCGACCTGTAGTAGACACTAACCAAAAGGTTCCCTTTGTTGCTTCAGTCTCTGATTCTTGCCCATTAGCTTTCAACCTGCTCATGGCTATTCTTCAGAGACAGGTCTTCACACTCCATTTCTCAATATAGAGGACCCTCCCTTCCTTGCCTGTCCCTTCTGAATAGCCAGTATCCATCAATAGCTGCCCTCTAGTCATAGGATTCATCCTGCTCTGTGTTGCTTTCTGTTGTTTGAATCTGTTCTTCCAGGGATTAGTAGCAGCCTAGGCTTTAATTTTAAATGCAGAATTCATGCTTAGGTAAGGCTTAAAACTAGTGGCCTAATTATAACTCTGACCTTTTTTATCTGAAAAGCTAAGTGTCCTGTCATTGTCCTAAAACATTTTAATACTGTAGCCATGTATCTCAGCCATTCTATTTGTAAAGATATTACGGTGCTACCTAATTCGTCATAAATCACAGCAGGATGTTAAATATGTTATTTCCATCTGTGATGAAACAAGTTCTGTAATATGTAATTTAAAAGATTTTGCAGAAAATGGACAAAACCCCCAGAAAACTAGGTAAATATAATTCAGAATAGTAACTTAGTTCTTTGAAATTTGAATTGTAAATGCTTTTATACCTGAAGTCCTTGGTAATGATTGCTCTTGTATTTTCTGCCATTTTTCAAATTCATTGCCAGAGGCTGATGAAAGTCTAACTCGAATGAACTGTCAGAGTGAACTTCCCTTCGCTACAGTACATTTCCTGTCTCTCACTGTTATAGCCAGGAAGGAGGTGTACCTAATAGGAGTCACAGCCACTCTACTTTTAAATGCATGACTCCTGAAACTGAAGTAATTTTGTGCATGGTTGCCACTGTATCTGGTGGTGAGTCAGGGACCTTGGATTCCCTGGTCAGAACTGGAGAAGTTTATGTCTCTGAGTAGGATCAAAAAGTCAGCATGCCTCACAAGCAGCTTGTGAATTAACACCAAAACCAAACTGTTGCAGAACTTCTACTATGGCAGCTATCTCTTCTACTTCAGTTGCCTAGGAATAAACAGGATCTCTTTTTAAAGCCCACTGCTGGTGCTGTTCTGCATTTTTATGCAGCAGATGCCAAAAGCATTTCTGCAGGGGTTAACTTTGCTCAGTGGTATTTTGAAGACGCGTATTTTTAAGTCTACCCAGGGAGAAGCATGAGCACTCAAGTGCTGCCAGTGCTCAGGAAACACAACATCTGAGTAAAAAACCACAGACTGCAAGACAGAGGCAGAATCTGGAAATAAGGAATCTTTCAACCAAGCAAGTGCTCAAGACAGTATGTTTCTATTAAGATTCTTCTTATGATTGCTGTCCTTGCTCTGAGGATTCTTGAGCTGATCACTGTGCAATAGCTCAGGTTCAATGAAGATAAGGACAGAAATTGATCTTATCCCCTCTTCAAACAACAGCCTTAATTAAATTTCATGGAAAATATGCACTTGAATGTTCTCCTCTTTACCTCCCTTTGCTTTCCATTAAAGCTATAGGAAAACGCAGACCCAGGCTTCCTGACTGAACTTCCCCCCTAGTATTCTACTACTAGCACTACAAGTGCTTTTTATTTAAGGTATAAAAGCAAAGTGTATGTTAAGCACTGCATCATGATATTCCATAATTCCTCAGAAAAGTGCTGACTGTCCTCATAGGAAAAACATACTCATATCAGTTTTGGTCCTTCGATGAAGTTGTCAGGGCTAAATTCAGCTAGGGTCAACATTAGGGTTGGGGTAAACAAATGTGGCATTCAACAAGGCCAAGTTGGACAGGGCTTTGAGCAGCCTTGTCTGGTTGAGGGTGTCTCTGCCCATGACAAGGGTTTTAGAACTAGGTGGTCTTTAAGGTCCTTTCTAATCCTAACCATTCTGTGATTCTACCAAAAGATGCAGTTTGACTTTAACTAGTGATCCATAGTAATCTATCCAGTGTAATGCAGAAAAAAACCAGACCAAACACACAAAAAAACACAGACCACCTACCCTCAATCACTATATCAGCCTTGGAGTCTAGTGTAGCTCCTTAGTGTTTTGTCTATCCCATGAAGTGTTAGTTTCGTATGTACAGCTACAGTCCTGTAACATCCACCAGAGCTGCTTTGCTGCTTTTATGCCTCCATATCATAATTCCCCCCCTGCATATGATGAGCAAAGTGGTCAGTGGGAGCCCTTTCAGCCAGACTTGCTAGATACACGTGCTTGTGGGTTTTGATTTCCAGCAGGGATAAATATGCTGTTGAACCATAAACCTGGGACAAAGCCTTCTATTTAATATCTAAACAACCTTTTGGTGTCCTGGTATTTGTCTCTATGCTGTCTTTAAAACAGAATGATTCCATAATATTGCTCTTTGATTTATAAAACAGAGGCTGAAAAACAAATTGAAAGTGAAAAAGCTACCAGCCCAGTGGATGCTGACTTTTCAAACAGAAATTTCATGCAATTCTAGCAGTTCCTGCATACTTGTCTAAGTATGTTTAGAAGTAAAGTTTTGCAAATGAATGGAAAAGGCATGAATTGTGACTATTTGCAGAAGCCTCTATTTGTAGAAGTCGCTATTCGTAGAACTCTTGCTGTATACATTCTTCTGATCAGGAGCAACAGCTGCCAATCTACTTTAAATGTGAACTTGCATATTACCCATTTAAATAACTACAATGCCTAACATTTTTCTGGAATAAATGTGTATAGCTACTTAAAATTCTATTTGTAAGAAAAGATTTCTATTTTAAGCTTGTTTACACCTTTAACAAAGTGCTGTGGTATTATGTGATTTCTTTATATAGGATATGATTTATCAGTTCCTGAAGCTTCTGTATGATGGAAATCTTACAAATATCATCAGTATATCAGGTATTGAAATTATAAAGACGTCCAGCACACCTAAATAAATTCTCCTTGGTGTAGATGATAGGAGCTGGAGAGTAGAACTCTTGGAGCCAAATTTATGAAAGCTCTTCACAGGCAATGAAAATGTGCTTTAAATATGAAATAAACCCTCCTTACACATGGTGAGAAAAGCTGCTGCTGCTGCTGCAGTGATAGAGCAGAATAGCTGCTGCTTTTGTCATCCTTTAGAGCCAGCAGTTGTGATGGGAATGGCATCACCAGCAGTGTCACCATCAACACTGCTGATAAAACACGTGGAGCTGGAAGGAAGCATGAGAATATTCAGAGGGAGAAATCCTATGAAAAATTCACAAGCCCCTCAACTGTTGGAAAAGGAAGTTTAGTGCATATGACACTGCATGAAGGAAGCTCTTATGAAACAGATTAAATTTAGTCTATAGTCCATGTTTGAGTTTAAAAACCAGGAAGCATGTGTATTTCCAGATGAGATAAAATACCACAATTTTAATGTCTTTTCCATCAAATTCTGTGGTTTCAACTGTGATGATTTAAGGGTACAGCAGTGTAGGATTTGGAGAAACAGTAGCATTTTTTGCAAGACCAGTGACTGAAAACAAAAAAAACCCAAACAAATCACCACCACCACAGTTTCAGCCACTCAAGGCTTTCTTTGGGCTTTCAGATCTGATATTTTCAAACACGAGAGACACTACAATGGGCTTGAACAGTATATGTATGGCAGAAAATTAAATATGGTGTTTGTAGTTCATTACTAAATGGTTTTTTTAACATTTTTAGAGTAAGATCCTCCTGTGTTCTGACAGATAACTATGTACAGAACAAAAAATGCAAGAATAATGAGAATGTAAGTTATCTAGTATTTATGAACAGTTGTCCTTAAGAAATTGTCCTTACTGCAAGACTAGCTGGGGTAGTAAAAAAAAAATGCTGGTATTTTATCTCTGTGAAATAAGACAAAGTTCTACCATTTTTCTATTTGATGTTTTATTAATGTAAGGTAACAATTGTTAATTTATCTTGTCATCTGCAAGCTTTTTTTGCCAAGTACAGCCATCAGCAGCAGCTGTCACTGCAGAACAGTTGTGAGCAGTGATATCATGTATTCAGGAGCAAGAGCAACTCTCAGCTATACAGGACTTTGAAGCCTTGTTTTCCCCAGTAGTACATGTACTGCAGTTTGGGATCCTTTGTCCTAGCCCAGTCAGTCTTTGTTGCACCTATAATATCCCTCATTAACCAGCATGTGACACCTTTCTAGAATTATGTTTGGCACTGAGTAGGCACTTGATATATGGGTAGTGCTAGTCATACTTTTTCTTCATTTCCCTCAAGGTCAAGCTTCCATTTAGCATTCCAGCTACTTTCTGGATTCATAATCCATCTTTCTATCCACTTAGCTGCCTTTCCAAGATTTTATCTTGGTGCTTACCAGTGCACTATTAGAATACATCATGAGGGTATTTATAAATGATGCATATAACCCTATTCTTTCCTTAGTAATATGAGGGTAAATTTTCATTTAAATGCATATAGGTGAAATTGAAACTATGTTAAAAAAAAAAAAAAAAGGGTTATTACTTAAGTAAGGTTCCAGTGAGTGGGAGAATTTGGTTATTACTTAAATAAGGTTCCAGTGAGGGATGGGATTTGCATTTAACTGCTTCAGCTTTACCCATATTTTACAGATATTGACAAATCCACAAAACTAGAAATTTACCTGTCTAAATAAATATCGTGGTAAGTGGTAGTTGTTAGTTTTGTTCTTGGTTTTTTTTGTTTGTTTTTTTTGCGGGGGCTGTGGGAAGTTGGGGGTTTTGGTTTTGTTTGTTTGTTTGTTTGTTTGCTTGGGGTTTGTGCGGGTTTGTGTGCATGTGTGTGTTTTGCGTTTGTCCTGAGCAACCTCACAGGGAATGCATACACCTGAGGTACGTTGGATATAGGTGTGCCTGTGTTCAGCCTTGTCTCTGGTTGCTGTCACTTACTGAATGGCCTTCTTGGACACCATTCCTGACTTGTTACCTTGCCTTACTAGGACTGTGATAGACCCCATTCATGTCGTGGAGACAGTGGGATTGAGCATGGGTGTCCTGCTCTGGCCTGTGTTGGGGTGTCACCCTTGACTTCTGGCTCGCCTGTCCTTGTGGATCCCCACTCTTGCTTCTCCCTGACCCTTGTATGTTCTGGTTCCTTCAGACCAAGCTGACAGATTTCTGCATTATACAACAAGATGAAAAAAAAAAAAAAAGGCAATATAAATGTAGAGTTTATGACAGAAATTCAAGAATAATGTCTCATAGATATGTTTATTAATAATTTACTGGAAAGTAAATAAAATAGATAGAGGAACCTTTCCAATCAAGAAGTCAGTCACCCATAGTATTAATTTTGAAATAATTACTGAGACAAAATAAAATAATCCTTTTTTTTATTCGCACTTCCAGCAAGTAAATGTCATGACAGATATAATAATGATACAAACCACAATAAAAATAACAAGATGAAAGTATCACTAAGCAATGCAAAATTAAGTCAGTTATTCATAACTACAAAGCACTAGTAGGTCACAGAAATGTTTTGACAGAGAGTAACCAAAATAGTAGTAAAGGAAACTTAACATAGACAGTTGCAAGTGCAAGTACAGTCAGAGCAGTGATGTAGTTCACAAACACCTCAAAGTCTTGCCCAAGGTGTTCTAGTTGACTGTGCTATGTGCAGGAGGGTGAACTAGGCAATTTCCAGAGGTTGCTCCAAACTCTTCCTTTCTGTGATACTACGATTTCAAAGTTTCACAAGTAAATTAATTCCTCATCCTTCTGACTCTTCCAAAAACACTAGCCTCTGACTACCCAGGTTTCATTTCACTTCTGCATATACTGTTACGGACATGTACATCTCATACACATGTACGAGATGTGCATGTAACCACATGTACGTCTCATATGTTTCAATTTCTCCTACTAAGCATGTCTAAAGATCTCTACCTACATCACACCCTTACATTCATGTTATTTCTGTACACCTGATGTGCTGCTTGCTTGTTTTCTGCCCCCACCACTTCACATTAGCTCACATTCAGGACCTAAATATATAATCTTGATTCCACTCAAAGAAAAACTGTGGAAGCTCTGAAATGAATACAAAAATGCCTGCACATAATTTTAGCAGAGATTTTTATTTCAGGATCCAGCAGTAACATGGCTTTATTTTTTTTGTACTTGACTCATCGGTAGAGTGAGTTTTCATCTGTTCAATCTTAATTCACAAAAAAAGAAAGAAACCAAAGATGCAACTTCCGTCTCAGGATTTTGCTGCGCTACAGATCACTAGTACATCAGAGACCATTCTAGACCCAAGTCACCAAAAGTTTTCCATGTTCTTATAAGCCTGTAAAGTTACTTTTTTTGGCTACTGTTTAACAATAAGATACCGGACTTCGAGGATCTTTGAATTATCTTATGTAATTGGTTTTACAAGCAGAACTTCCTAAATTATAATACAAATAATGTATATATCTTTGTTTATATATGTATATACCTCTATATAGATGTAATAATTAATATGTATTGTACTAGTAACATGAGGCTGTCAATATCTTCCCCTAGTAGCACTGGAAAGAAATACCTGTAAGAACATACAGAAAATTAGAGGCAATTTTTTTTAAAAATAAAATCTTCCTAAAGTTCCAATTTCTTGAATAAATGTCCATTCCTTTTTTATTAATTTCTCCATCATAACTGTATTTAAGATACAGAGATTATGATTTTATCATCATTGTGAAGTACTTTGATATCTACATATTATAATGAGATATGCCATAAAAGATTGTCAACTATGTATGAATATCTTATGTCTAGAGATGCACAGCTGTTTACAAGTTCAGCCACTTATCCTTCAGTAAGGAATATTTTTGGGTCAACAGGGGCACCCTCACCCACTCAAAAATACCAATCAGCCACATTGCTTTAGTTACCTCAGTTAAAATAAAAGTATACAGCAAATTCTGTCCCACTAATGGAATATATAGTTAGAATTTTGTTTGCAGATAATGGATTTAATCTTTGAGAGTAGGACTAATTTTGATTAGCACCTATCTTCTGAGTTAAATGTTTATATTCCCACTGCAGAGAAGAAGAAACCGTCTGATTTTAAACATTTGTTCTTGGATGAGAAGAATAACACTATAAAACTACTAGATTCTCTCTACTGAATGCAAAAAGTCTAGCCAACTCACTGAACTGTAGGTGTATACCTTGTAGATGTTAACATCTGTTCAGGTAATAATTTAGAGGTCAAAATAGAAACAAACCTGAAATTATATAAAAGTATTTTGAAGGTATTTGCTATTTATATACTGTGCCCCCTGCTCTTCTTGTGCAAATACATACGAAAAAATCAGCACACAGTTTTATTTATTACTTCTTAGAATAGATTGTAGTAGTTATTGATTTCCTGTGGAGGTAATTAGGATCACCTTGCGTACTACCCAATACCTAGTTACTCCTATATACACAGAATTAAATGGAATACTGCAGATGAATAACGTAAGCAAGGCTCCATTCAGTTTTTATAGAAAAAGAGTTTGAGGTCCTAATTTGAGTGACTAATTCACATAGACTGTGACTTGAGCTTCATGTAGTCTCCCAGGTTCTCCAGTATACAATTCCTATCTATCTAACAAAAAGGGCAGGAAGGAGGACCCTAGAAAGTACAGGCCTGTCAGCCTGACCTCAGTGCCAGAGGAGGTCATGGACCAGATCATCCTGAGTGCAGTCGCAAAGGACGTGCAGGAAAACCAGGGGATCAGGCCCAGTCAGCACTGATTTGTGAAGGGAAGGTCCTGCTTGATCAACCTGATTTCCTTCTATGATGTGGCAACCGGCCTAGTTTGTGCGGGAAAGGCTGTGGACATTGTCTATTTGGATCTTTAGTAAAGCATTTGACACTGTCTCCCACAGAATTCTCCTGGAGAAACTGGCATAAGTATATTCTTTGCTGGGTTAAAAACTGGCTGCATGGTAGAGCCCAAAGAATAGTTAGAGAGGGGTCTGATCTGGACAGGCAGGTGTTACTGATAATATGAAGTTCAACAGATAAAATACTGGGTCCTGCATTTGGGCCACAACTCCATACAATGCTACAGGCTTGGGGAAGTGAGGCTGGAAAGCTGCTCAGCAGTGCTGGGGTGCTGACTGATGGCTACTGAACATGAGCCAGCTTGTGCCCAGGCAGCCAAGAAGCCCAACAGCATCCTGGCCTGCATCAGTAATAATGTGGCCATCAGGGACAGGTCAGTGATCTGTACTGGGCACTGGTGAGGCTGTGCCTTGAATCCTGTGTTCAGTTTTGGGCCCTCACTACAAGAAAGACATTGAGGTGTTGGAGAAGGTCCAGAGAAGGGCAACAAAACTGGTGAAGGGTCTAGAGTATATGTCTTACAAGGAACAGCTGAGGGAACCGGGGTTGTCCTGAAGAAGAGAAGGGGACCGTATCACTGTCTACAGCTGCCTGAAATGAAGATGGAGCAAGGAAGTGGCTGGTTTCTTTTCCCAAGTGGCAAGCGTTTGGGTAAGAGGTAACGGACTCAAGCTGCACCAGGGGAGGTTTAGGTTGGATGTTAGGAAAGATTTCTTCATTGAAGGGGTGGCTAGGCACTGGAATAGGCTGCAAGTGTTCAAAAGCTGTTATAGATGAGGCCCTTAGTGACATGGTCTGGTGGTGAACTTGGCAGTCCTGGGGTAGAGGTTGGACTTGATGATCTCAAAGATCTTCTCCGGTCCAGCTGATTCTATAATCCTACAACTAGATTTTGGTGTTTCTGATAGAAAAAAATGTCATTAGTAATTTGTACACAGTAGGAAAGTAAAGCATGCTTCTAACTGGCATAATCAGTGTTTCATTATGACTGGAAGCAGCAAAAACATTTAGGCATCTGAATGCTTACTCATGTAGTTAAACCTTAAAGTGTAGGAGAGCCAAGATTGTGATTAGACATCTTAGGTTCCTATATTTATATGATTCTAAATATGCCTTTGATAGCTCATCTTAGTTTCACAAAATTTAAATAGGCAGCTGTCAAGAGTGGTTTTGTACATCCTGTACACAAAGGATCCCTGATTTGTTCCTATTAAAGCCATATTTCAAAATGTTGAGCAGTTGTACTAATCTGATGTATCAGGATTCTTCATTATCATAGTCTGTTATTATCATATAATATGATTTTAACAACTTCCTTAGTTTAATTTTAAATTTGGATGTTCATGGGCTGCATTATAAATTCTAATCAGAATAATGCCAATGATACACTTGTTCACCTCCCGACATCACAATTTCCAGTGTTTGCTTTTGTACCACTCACAGAAATGAGGGGAAGGATATCCCCTCACTTGATCCCCTGGCTGTAAATGTCCTATCATTGAACACCTGACACTCTCCATTTGTGGTACAAAGAAGGTGCCAGATATGGGACTGTGAATTCCATGTGTTCTCAAAGCTAGGTGTTTTTAAGTTTTATGCTCATCTGCTCTCAGATACTGAACTAATAGGCCATACATTTATGGCACATGAAAAAACCATTATTTGAAACACTGACCATGCTAATGTCATTGAAGGAGAGTAAGGGTGATTTAGGGGATGGAGAAATATCTAGATTCGCAATAGCCAGCAAGAAAGAGGATGAACATGTCAGAAATTATGCAATTTTTTGCAATGAATGAAATGATAAAATTCCCATTGACTCCTATAGGATGAGATTTTTTGCTGGTTTGTTTTCTAAAGTTTCCCCCAAGTAACTAAGTTTCTCTGGAAATCATCAGTTCTGAATATTTTTGTACATTCATAGAGTAGATTGATATTTAATATTTGGGGAAAATTCATCTGTTAACATTTTCTGCAAAACATTAGTGAAAAATATTTCTCAATTGAAGTCCCTAGTTTTCAGAAGAAGCAATGGAGATACCATAGATGTTTTCAAGATAATAGAAACCTCAGCAGGTGGAAAATGTTTGTTTTGTAATAAATATTATGTAGTTATTGTTAAGGAATGTGATCTCCCCCCTCAAGCTGACAATTTCATTTGCATATTTCCATTTAAATTTTCTAGTGGGAAAAAATGGATGCTTAGATAAGGATTTGATTCTCATTGACGGCAATTGTTTGCCTAGAAAGATTTGGCTTTACTGGTGACATTATATGATGAATGATGGGAACATTTTCAATATACCTTGAAATATATGGTAGCATGTAGCAGGAAATCCTACTTGGAAAAATTCAAATTGGGTTGAATAGAAGAGTAATGGTCTTAGTTGTACTCCACAATCGCTGTAAGAAATGACAAAGAGTATAGTCAAATTGCCTGCCATAGAATTGAATCAGTTAAATTCAAGGTGATTTAAGAAGCAGTTTATACATCATCATGCTATGGAGTGGAAGAAATAAAAACAATAGTATAAAGGTAAAAATTACAGCTATTGCTGATTTCTTGTGAGGTGGGCTGATGCCAACCTGATGAAGTTTAACCACGCCAAGTGCAAGGTCCTACACCTGGATCAGAACAATCCCAGGCACAGCTCCAGGCTGGGCAGAGAAGAGATTGAGAGCAGCCCTGCAGAGAAAGATTTGGGGGTGTTGGTCGATGAGAAAATCAACATGAGCCTGCAGTATGAGCTCGCAGCCCAGAAAGCCAACTGTATCCTGGGCTGCACCAAAAGGAGCGTGACCAGCAGGTCCAGGGAGGTGATCCTGCCCCTCTACTCTGCTCTCCTGAGACCTCACTTGGAGGATTTGTGTGCAGTTCTGGTGTCCTCAACATAAAAAGTACATAGAAGTGTTGGAACAAGTCCAGAGGGGGGCCACGAGGATGATCAGGGGACTGAAGCACCTCCCGTATGAAGACAGGATGAGAAAGGTGGGTCTGTTCAGCCTGGAGACGAGAAGGCTGCGTGGAGACCTCATAGCAGCCTTCCAATATCTGAAGGGGGCTTATCAAGATGCTGGGGAGGGACTCTTCATTAGAGACTGTAGTGATAGGACAAGGGGTAACAGGTTCAAACTTAAACAGGGGAAGTTTAGATTAGATATGAGGAAGAAATTCTTTACTGCGCAGGTAGTGAGGCAGTGGAATGGGTTTCCCAGGGAAGCTGTGGATGCTCCATCGCTGGCGGTGTTCAAGGCCTGGTTGGACATAGCCTTGGGTGTCATGGTTTAGTGGGAGGTGTCCTTGCCCATGGCAGGGGGGTTGGAACTAGATGATCTTAATGTCCTTTCCAACCTTAACTATTCTATGATTTTATGATTTTATGATACCAAGTAAGTATGTGTTGAAGGAAGAATGTGTTGAAGAAAGAAACCACTGAAAAAAATGGTAACTGACCTAATTATCTGCTTTTCAGTCCTTTTGGAGGGTGTAGAACAATAAACAGTAATTTAAGAGCTGCTCATGACTTGCTCATAAGCAAAAGCACACAAAAATAAATATACATATTTATATACGTACTCCCTGAAAGAACTGTTCCAGTAAATGTGGGAATGCTGTGATAACAAAACATAATTCATTTCAGATGGTCATACTGACAGGGCTTTGGCTGGTAGCTTCTATGGTCCAATAACTGAAGGATTTGGAGGTTGAAACCATTAGGTGCATTATTATCATTTTGATTCTTCACAGACTCTTCAATGATGCATGTTTCCACATCTGTAACTACCTCATGAAGGTTTCTTACCATTTACATAGAAATTGAAGCTGAACAGCATGTAAGCACAAGTATTATGAAATATTTCTTGTTTTATTTCTATCACAGCTGTTCAATGACTTGTACTAGTTTCTTACTTTACATAGATGATACAGTTCTGCTTTCTTTATCTCCACTAGGCCTACAGCCATATCAGGCAATTTTTCTTCTAAGCTTACAGCTCAGATTCACTGAGAATTAGTGCTCTTGAGACCTACCTGTTGATTGTGATGGGGATCAGCATGTTGGTATGCATACAGAGTGTGTTTTGCCCACGACCATTCTGTCTGGTCCTGAGAGTTAAGCAGTGTAGGGTGTGGGTCTTGTCTGGTGTTGGACAGCCATGTAGGATAACCAAGAGATTTTCCCTGTGGCTGGACAGTCATGAGTAGCAGGGTGCATGGGAAAGTGTGGGCAAGTGCGAGTATCTAGTCCACTGGACCCCTCCAGTGATTTGGAAGCGTCGGAGATGGAAGACAGCTGTATGGAGTCCCCAATGACAAGCGGCTAAAAAGAAGTGGCTCACATGGACTTAAATTGGCAACATAAGGGTGAATTATTTTGAGCCTGGTGGGCCCATGACACCTCAGGCCACCAGGGCAG
>JARCZZ010020167.1:0-13455 GCA_030323915.1 Brotogeris chrysoptera | reverse complement strand
GTGTTGTGAGGGGCTGTGGGACCCATAGCGGGTGTTGTGAGGGGCTGGGATCATGGGGGGCAGAGCCAGGGGGATCAGAGCTGTGCCAGGCTGTGGGGAGGGTGCTGGGGGGGCTCAGCGCCACAGAGCAGAGGGCAGAGCCTGGGCCAGGCTTTCACCCCCCTCCATCTCTTGTTCCTTTAGGAATGGGAGCGTGTCCCCTCCTTTGCCCTCCTGTGGAACAGGGAATTCCCACCCCGGTAATCCCAAAGCTGCTTTGTTTGCCTTGGAATCCTTCTCTCTGTTGGGTTAATGCTCATTCCTCACACCCCCCACACCCCCCCCCCAAGCTGGAATATGGGCTGTAACTTCCCTGCTAAAGGCCGAGGCAAGCGGTGAGTCCCTGCAATGAGCTTTGGGATGGACACAGCCCCAGTGTGTCCTGAGCCTCCAGTGGCGATAAAGGGGACGTGGAGGCCCCATGAGAGGTCTGTGTGGGGCTGGTGCTGTGGGGAGCTCTATGGGGCTCTATAGGAGGGTTGGATGCGGAGTCCAACTGCCTCTGAGTGCGCTGTATTTGGGGACTCCAAAGGGAAAAGTCTTTCCAGATCCCTTGGGAGCTGCTCGATCCTGGCTTTAACCCTTTGTTCCCTGGCCTGAAGGCAGAGGTTAGGCAGTGCTGAGCCCATGGATACACCCATGGAGGTGGGTCCATGCTTCCAGAGCACTTGTCCATGGGTGCTCCTGTTCCAGGAAGCCATCCCCTGAGCTCAGGAGCAGCATCTCCTCAGCTCTGTCTCCTTTGGGAAGCATTGGGCTGGTTCCCAATGTATCCTTTGGAAAGCGAAGAGAAAAAGCAACACTTTAACCCCCTTTTGGGCTTAAAGAGGCTTAAAGTGGGGTTCAACCAAGAGCTTAGAGCCTGGCTTTAGTTTGAGTCCCAAGGGGTTTCGGTTGGGCTGTAGCACCCTTTGAGTATCCAATGTGGAACCCTCCTGGTGTCCTTGTAACGCGGGTTCCCTTCCCTTGCAGCGCGTGGTGCTGAGCTGTGGGGTATCCCGGCTCCACGCTCTCCTGCCTGGAAGCAAGCAGGAGCCCAAGTGCCCCCATGAAGATTAAGGAGCTCTACAGGAGGAGGTTCCCCCGCAAGCCCCCGGCCCCTTCCCACCTCCCCATGCTCCACATGCAGGCAGGGCCCCTGCCTGCACCCACCACGGAGGGGCAGCTTCTCTATGGACACAGCTCCGGCCCCATTGCAGCGGCATTCCCGCCTCCGAGGCCTGGAACCAAGCAGGAGGTGGATGTGGAGCATGGGACCCCCCCCATGCACCCCCTGCACCCCGATGTCACGATGAAGAAGTTGCCCTTCTACCACGTGTATGATGAGCTGATCAAACCCACCACCTTGGGTATGTTGGGGGGTGGCAGGGAGAGCCTGGGGCTTCCCAAGGGAGGTCAGTGGGAGCATGGAAGCATGGAATGGGCTTGGGTTGGAAGGGACCTCGTATGGACACCTCACACTAGAGCAGGCTGCTCCAACCTGGCCTTGAACACTTGCCAAGGATGGGGCGTCCAAACCTTCTCCATTCAGCTCCCGGTGGCTGTGGAATGCCAGGAATCTGGAATCTGGGGAAGACAAACTGCCAGCAGGGATGGAGGAGGTGGTGATGGGTGAGGACGGTGAGGCAGGGGTTGGGGGTGAAGCCTCCGGGTCCCTCCCCGCTCTGCCTCAAGTGAGGAAGATCCAGGTTTGGCTTTTCCCCACGCCCGGATCTTCCCAAGCTCTCCCTGTGTTCCTGGGAATGTGGGAGCTCTTTCTGCCTATGTAGATGGAGGCTGCCAGCAGGGCAGGGACTGGTTGTAAGATGGGAGTTGGTTCTGGATGTGAACAGCAAGCCTGAGGATGGTCAGAATTCCTTGGAATTCCCGCTGTGGTCAGGAATCCCATTCCAGTGCTGGGGAAGCAAAAGCCCCCTCGCCCTGTTGAGGAGTCTGTGCTTGGAGGTGCTCTTTAGAGTCACTTCCTCTCTGTCCAAGCCCCCAGGTCTTGAGTTTCCTGCTAGAGATAGGGATAGGAATGAAATACCCGCTTGGAAAAGCTCAGCTCCATGGCTCCCGGTTAATCCTGGCCATGGTCTGAGCTGTGCTTTGGTGTCTCCATGGCTTTGGAATCACTTCCTGTCTCTTCTCCAGCCTCCAGCACCATCCAGCGCTTCGAGGAGGCTCATTTCACCTTCGCTCTCACCCCCCACCAGGTCCAGCAGATCCTCACTTCCCGGTAAGTTAACTCCTGGAATGCCATAGCTGGGCTCCAAGCATTCCAGCTCATCCCAGTCCTGAGGCTGTGTCTCCAGGCAGGATCTGCAGTGGGGCTGGAGTTGGTGGCATCCCAAAAGGCAGCAGCAGGGAGAGATCTGGGGAGGATTTTCCTCCTTTTCCCATCACTTTCGCAGCTGTTTGATGGGATTTGCTTAGGAGTTCTGCCTGCAAGTCCACATGGATTTACCCTTTAGCTGCACTGGGTTTACTCATCATCCAACTGACACGTGGTGGCATCACGGAATCCTCATGGAATTCGGGTTAGAAGGGACCTTAAAAGCTCATCTAAAGCCACCTTCCTCCACCGTCCTGGAGCTCAGGTTGCTCCAAGCCTCTTCCAGCCTGGCTTTGGGATGGAGCAGCCACGACAGGACTCAGGGCAATGTCCTGCTGCGGGGCTCTGATGCTCCAGTGGGTGCTGCTGCCCCTCTGAAGCCCTTCTCTTCTCTTGCAGAGATCTCCTGCCAGGTGCGAAGTGTGACTACACCATCCAAGTGCAGTTGCGGTAAGGGAAGGCCACCCAAAGCATCCCGTCAATATCCCTCTGCCCTCCCTTCAGGTTTGGAATCGCCCCTGGAGCTGCTGCCACACGAGATTCCCTGTTTGAAGGGCAGCAAAACTTCATCTCTTCCCATTTTGGGGCTCCTGGAGAACTCCTTCCTCTTGGTTTTAAGTAGGAATGAGACAAAACCTTCCTGAGCTTCACATTTGATTTCCCCTCAGCTCTTACTCAACACAACCCATGTCATGTGGAGAGTGGGAATGGTAAAATCCATGGAGGTGCCTCCCCAGCACCCTCTGCCTCTTGGTGGCACCAAACAGGAGCTGGGGTGGCTCTTCCCCAGCATTCCCCCATGGCTGGAGTGGGTTGGGAAGAACCTTAAAGCCCATCCAGCTCCATGGGCAGGGACACCTTCCACTGGATCAGGCCTTGAGGGTCCCAGGAACAAGGTGGATGCATGGAAATGGTTCTTCTGTAGCACCGAACAGCCCCTTGGTGCGTGGTTTCCAGGGCTCAGGATGTGCTTCTTGCCATGCTCTGGGTGGCAGGGATGAAGGGTTTTCCGAAAGGAAACTTTCCAAGAAAGCAAACCTTCATGCAGGAGGTGGGGGGCACCATCTCTTCCTTCCTGCTGTGTGTGCTCCCATGCTTCCAAGCAAGAGCTCCCAGGTACCTGTGGCTCCAGGTCCTGCTCCAACACAGGGCTATGGTGGGATTCAGGGAGCAAGCACTTCGGAGAGGAACCCAGAGCCTTGGGATTGAGCGGGATTAGGATTTGCAGGGGATGCCAACCCAGCCACAGGCAGGGAGCTGATGTAGAGAAGCCCATGAAGTCATTGCTGGTGAAACAGGGTTTGAAGCACGTGTGGGGCTGTTCACCTCCTCTTTTCCAGCCCTGGATCTGTTCTGCTTGGGGAAAAGGGATTTCCGCTTAGCGAAGGGAAGTTTGGGAATGTCACCACTCACTGCCCACTTTCTCCTTTAGGTTCTGCTTGTGTGAAACCAGCTGCCCCCAGGAAGATCACTTCCCTCCTAACTTATTTGTCAAGGTCAATGGCAAGCTCTGTCCCCTGCCCGTGAGTAAATCTTCCTTCTGGGTTCCTTGGAGCCTGAAGCCTTCCCTTGGTAAAACCTGAGATCCGTGGAATAGCACCTTCAGTGCATGGAGGTAGAGCAGCTCCAGTGCTTAAAGGGGCTGCAGGAAACCTGGAGAGGGACTTTGGACAAGGAATGGAGGGATGGGACAAGGGAATGGCTTTGACCTGCCCTGTGGGCACATTAGAGTGACAGTGCTGGGGTTGGGCTCACACTGGGATTCCTTCCTCATGATATGGACATTAGAGGGGCCATTTATCCCTCATTCCTTGAGCAATAAGAGAATCCTGAAGTGGTTTAGGTTGGAAAGGACCTTAAGATCATCCATCATGGGCAGGGATGCTTTATACTAATCCAGGTTGCTCCAAGCCCCGTCCAGCCTGGCCTTGGGATGGGGCAGCCACAGCTTCCCCGGGCACCCTGTGGGCTCCAGGGATGGAGCATCCACAGTCCTAATATCCCATTAGGAGTGAGTAACGAGGATTAACAATGCTTTGGGATCTGTAGAGCAATTCCCAGACAAGCTCTAAAGCATGGCTTGAAATACATCCTGAGGGATAGAATGGGGGATGGAGACTCCCATAGTGGCTTTGTGGCCCCACTGGGTCCAGCTCTGGTGCCCTCAACAGAACGAGGACTCGGGACTGTTGGAGCGATTCCAGAGGAGGCCATGAGGATGAGCAGAGGCTGGAGCAGCTCCCGTAGTAGCCAGGCTGAGAACACTGGGGCTGGAGAAGAGAAGCTGCATGGAGCAGCCTGCTCCTAGCAGGAGGTGTCCCTGCCCATGGAACCGGATGATCTTAAGCTCCTTCACAACCCATTCTCTGGGGTTGGAGGCTCCCGTTGGTGGCCTTTACGCCTTGGGGAGGGTTCATTCAAGGCTCTCTGCCCCACAGGGTTACCTCCCCCCCAACAAGAGCGGTGCTGAGCCCAAGCGGCCCAACCGCCCCGTCAACATCACGCCGCTGGCGCGGCTCTCGGCCACCGTCCCCAACAGCCTCGTGGTCAACTGGTCCTCGGAGCTGGGCCGGGTGAGTGGGGTGGGAGCTGCTGCTCCATCCCTCCGCGTTCCATAGGGATGGGCTGGCAGAGGCCCCGAGCCCTCTCCTGACTGTGGCTCTCTCCAACAGAGCTACTCGCTGTCCGTGTACCTGGTGAAGCAGCTGACGGCTGTGGCGCTGCTTCAGAAGCTCCGGGCCAAGGGCATCCGAAACCCAGATCATTCCCGAGCCCTCAGTAAGTTCCTGTTGGGTTTTCCCAGCCTTTTCCCAGCTGGTCGATGGGATTCGCTTGACAGCCTGGCTTGGGAATTCTGCCTGCTGGCCCACATGGGTGTTACACTGGGTTTACCCATCCAACTAACACGTGGTGGTATCATGGAATCCCCATGGATTTTGGGTTGGAAGGGACCTTAAAGCATATCTAAAACCACCGTCCACTAGAGCAGGTTGCTCCAAGCCCCGTCCAACCTTGTGGCCTTGGCATGGGGCTTCCACAAGCTTCTGTGGCCACCCTGTGCCAGCACCTCAGGGTGATGTGGAACGCTCCATCCCGTGTGTACGTGTCGCTGCTGTCCAAGGAGGAGGATGATGACAGGGGACCCTTCTCTCCCCTCCTCTTCTTGCAGTCAAGGAAAAGCTAACTGCTGACCCCGACAGTGAGATAGCCACAACCAGCTTACGTGTGTCCCTGCTGTGTCCAGTAGGTCTCTACATTTATGTTCCTCTTCTCTTGGCTGGGCCTTTGCAAAGAGCTTCCTGCTTTGACCTTAACCACTGCGTAGGTGCTGCTGCAGCCCTGCTTTGGTAGCAAAGGAGCCAGCTTTGAGGCCCAAAGGCAAGCAAACCTGCTGCTCTTTCACACAGCCTCCTGGGGAGCCTCTCCCTGCCTTTCCCCTTCACTCTTAGCATGTGGAATGAGCTTCAAAAACAACCCAAAGGGCACCAGTTCCTCAGGGAAAGCTTTTCTCTCCCCCATTAACTCCTCTCGGACACTGAACTCAGGTCTATGTGCTGGGCAGGGGCAAGATGGGAATTAGCCCTGGGAAGAGGCTGGATAACCCCCCCTGAGCTCCTGTCTCTTGTCCCTCAGCTGGGTAAGATGAGGCTGAGGGTGCCCTGCAGAGCCACCACGTGCAGCCACCTGCAGTGCTTCGATGCAGCCCTCTACCTGCAGATGAATGAGAAGAAGCCCACGTGGACCTGTCCTGTGTGTGACCAGAAAGCCCCATATGACGATCTGATCATCGATGGGTGAGCTCGAGGGCTCCTTATACAGGGTCTTGGCTTTCTTCTAAGGGTTATCTGTGCCATCCTGACACAGTTTACAGCCTGGAATAACATGGAATGTGACTCCATTCCCTAAACTGATCCAGTCTGGAGAGGCTTCTCCCAAAGAACAAGAAACCTGTGTCACAATCATTGTACATCCTAAAGCTAAACCTGCAGGTGATGCTATTGCAGGGGGTTAATTCTTTGTACCCCTTGAACCCAGCTCCTGAGCTCCATCAGTTCTACTCCAGAATCATGGAATCCTGGAATGGTTTGGGTGGGAAGTGACCTTAAAGCTCATTGAAAGCCATGGGACACCTTCCACTGGAGCAGGTTGCTCCAAGCCCTGCCCAGCCAGCCCTGAACACTGCCAGGGATGGGGCAGGCGTTGGCAGGTTAAAGCCATTCCCCTTCTCCCATCCCTGCAGGATTCCATGGAGTGTTTTTGCTCTCTCCTGGTAGGTTGTTCATGGAAATCCTCAACGCCTGCACGGACTGTGATGAGATCCAGTTCATGGAGGATGGCTCCTGGTGCCCCATGAAGCTACAGAAGGAGAAGCAGGAGACGGGGCAGACCTCTGCGTTCAGTGGCATTGAGGGTATGGGAGCTCTTTCCTCACCAGTCCTTTGGCTGGGATGCCAAAACACTCGGAATTCCAACTTACGTTTACAAAGCAACCCTCGGAGCATCCCCCAGCCCGGGCGGGAGCTGGAGTTTGGGATTCCATTGAAAACGCAGGAGCAGAAGAGGCCCCGTGCTGGGAACAGGCGGAAGGCTGCCGGTTCCCCTTGGGATTGGTGGGCTCTGGGACCTGCGCTCTGGAAGCCCCGGGGCTGACTCCGGCTCTTCCCTTGCAGCCGCTCCCACTGCGGGCGCAGAGCTTCGGGCGGAGGTCATCGACCTGACCCGGGACTCGTCCGATGAGGAGGAGCTGCCGGCGGCCAAGAGGCAGCGGCCGCTCAGCAGTGCCCCCGGGCACAAGGGGTGAGGCGGGACCAGCGGCTCCACATCCTTCCTGCCCCTTCCCGGCTCATGGCTCATTCCCTGCTCACTCCTTGCTCTGTTCCTGCTCATTCTCAGCTCATTCCCTGCTCCCTTCCTGCTCATTCTCAGCTCATTCCCTGCTCCCTTCCTGCTCATTCCCAGCTCATTCCCTGCTCTTTCCTTCCCTGCTCCCTCCCCTCCCCACAGACAGCTCTCAGGAAGCACCCCCTGTTCTCCCGGTGTCCCTGTGCTGGGATGGGGCACCTCAGGGGGCAGCTCCTGGATCTTCCCAGGCTGCTCCCAGTGATGCTTCTCGTGTCCCTGCTGTGTTCCAGGGTGCTGAGCATCCACCCCCGGCCATCCTCTGTGCTCCGGAGTGCTCCCATGGCAGCCCTGGGCAGGGACTATGTCTCCAACCACCCCGTTCCTGACTTCCACCCTTCCTACTCGGAGTTTGCAGGTAACAACAGGTCCCTCTGGCTGAGGGTACCAATCAGCACAGCCAGAGTGGGTAGGTGGAGGGAATAACTTCCTAAGATCCCATCTCAATCTCCCCTCTGGCAGGTTAAAGCCATTCCCCCTTATCCCATCCCTCCATCCCTTATCCAAAGCCCTTCCAGCTTTGGGGAGCTGTCAGGATGCTGGGATCTGACTGAGAAGGGGGCTGGACCCATTAGAATTCCCTCCGTTCCCACTGGAAGGTTATTTCCCTTTTTTCCTGTTCTAGGTCTGGAGTTGTTTTCCTTCCTTCCAAGTGAAAACCAGGTACATTTGGGTGGTGGATTTGGGAAGCTCTGGGATGGCTCCATCCCCTTGGATGGGGTTTTATGGGTACCAGGAGCTGAGGTATTCCCATTTCTCGGCAGCATTACAGCCCTTCAGTCATCACCTCCCTGCAGGAGCAGGATACCCTCAGCCATCTCTTCCCATATGGAAGCGCTTCCAGGCCTTTCCTTGGTGTCACCCCCATGTCCATGACCGGATCCCATCAAACCAGCAGCATCGTGGCCACCACCGCACTCCAGAGCAGCCCCACAGCACAGCCGGGATGCAGATCAGACATCATCGCCCTGGATTGAGCGGCATTCCCACTGGGAATGGATGGGACACGAGGCCAAGTGCCGGCCTTAGAGACTGGCTTCTCCAGGTGGGATCTGACCACTGTGTTGGGCAATTCCCACCCCTTGTGCTGATGAACACTATCCATTGGGATTGGGATGGTGGGTTGGGAAGTGCCTCTTGCCAAGGGTTAAGCCAAACCCCCTGACTTTGGAAGCAGCATCCTCAACCTGGTTCTATCCCATGGGATTCCTCTATAGAGCTCCAAGAATTACAATACAGAATCCAAGAATTCCAAGAGCAGAATTCCAGCTGGGAAGAAATCCTTTTTAAGGGAAGAAGCCAATGGGAAAGGCTGGGATGAAGCCAGAGCCTGGGTGCCCCATCCCTCCAGTGCAATTCCCATGGATTCTTAAAAGCCAAACCTGCCTTTTTCCACTCTTTTTTTTACCTCCTTCCAGCTTGGAGCCGGACAGGGAACACACACAGGATCTGTAGTTTCAGTTGCATGGAGAGTTCCAAGTTTTCCCCCATTTTCCCTATGGACACAGGGATAACCGAAGGTGGTAGTGTTGCCTGGGTTATCTATGGACTGAATGGGGGTTGTGGCTCCCGGAACCCCAAGCGGGATGTTTTTGGGCTGGGGCAGCAGGGAGCAGGATTCCACTGGGATGAGGCCTTGCAGCTCAAGTGCTGTGGGTGCTTCCATGCGATAAAGGTATGAAATCCATTGGGAGCTGGTGCTGTGCAGCAGGAGCCCAACTGCCATGGTGGGAAGAGTTGGGGATGTCAGGAAGTGGCTCCTGGATGCCTCCGGGTGGGGACGGATGGATGGAGGATGTTCTGCCCTGCTCTCCCTGCAGCCAGAGGTGCTCTGGCTCCCAGTGCTGCTGCTCCAGGTCCCACCAGCGTTCCTCATCGAGTTCCCCATTCCATGCCCAGCCCAGGCTCCTGTCCCATTCCAACAGGGATCTGTTCCCCACAGCACCACCTCAATGACACCCCCACCCTTGCACACCCCCCCCCACACACACCCCCTGTACCCTCACAGCCCCCCAAGTCCACGCTCATTCCTGGGCTCTGTCTCTTTATTGTCCCCTCAGGGCCGCCTCACGGTGCTCTCGATGAATGACTCCAGCACAAAGATGGTCTCATCCACCTGCGTCTCACTGGCGTCCAGCCTGGGGACATGGGGACATGGTGGGACACAGAGGGATATGGGGGGACACAGAGGGAAAAGGGGGGACACAGAGGGACATGGGGGGACACAGAGGGATATGGGGGGACACAGGGACCTCCCCATCCCATCCCTCACTTGTTGACGTTGCGCTTGAGCGTGTCGAGCTGGTGGCGCTCGGGGCCCGTGATCATCTCCTCGATGTCCTGCAGCTGCGTGTCCCCTGCACCCGTGGCCTGCAGCGAGGCCAGGATGGCCTCCACCCGCTGCGACTTCTCCAGCAGCCGCCTGCAGGGGACAGGGACGCGGTGGATTTGGGGACCCTGCACCCGGACACGGGGACAGGGACGCAGTGGCTTTGGGGACTCACTTGTTCTCCCTGCTCTCATACTGGCGGCGCTCCATGAGGTTGGCCACGCTCTGGGAAGGGGGAATGGGGACGGATGAGCCTCTGGTCCGATGAGAGGTGACGTGGTTGCACCCAGCCACGGGGTCCCCAGGATGTGAGGGGACACGGGTGGGCAAACGGGCACTTTGCTCATGGGGTGGTGGTGGAGAACCACACATACTGCGGTACCAGAAGAGAACCCCCATGCATGGTGGTGGCAGAGACGCACACGTGCTGGTGTCCATACCTTGTAGCAGCGGTGCAGCAGCATGCGCGCCGCGGCCGGCACGTTCACGGTGTACAGGTAGAAGGTGCGGGAGGGAGCGTGGTCAGGAGTTTTGGGAATCTCCTACCAAGAGAAGGGGGAAGGGCTCCATGGGGCTTGTGTCCATCACAACCCCATGGCTGCACTGTGAGGAGCATGTATCGTGCTGGTGGTGGTGGTGGTGGTGCCAGCAACGTCCCACTCCCGCATGGGGCCACCGTGGAGCTCCATTGGCCTCCATCCCCTCCGGCCTCACCTGCAGGGTCACCAGGTTCTCCGAGAGCATTCTATAGAGCATGTCCTTGGCTTCCTTCGCCGGGATCATGGCAAAATCCTCCACTTGCTTCTGCTCCAGGTACTTCTTGCGCAGGAGCAACCGGAAGATCCGGGCACAGCGGGAGCCGAACCTGAGCCAAGAGGGAAGCACTTCAGGAGGTGGGAGAAAGGGTCAAGAATGAGCCCATGAAGGCCCCAGGTGGCCACCTCACCTCTCCTCCACGATGGACTCCAGGGTGGCCGTGGCCAAGGACGCCAGGGCCTTGTGCAGATCGGTGCGAGGTGAAGGTCAAGGGATAATGGCAGCACTTGGGAATGTTTCATGTGCTGGGAATGGGGGGGTCAGGCTCTTGCTTCCCAAAGGATACTGACAGTAAACATACCGCCGCCGCTGTCCCTCGCCTTCCCCACGAACTCCAGCTGCAAGGGAAGAGGGAGAAGCTGGAGAGGGACCTTCATCCAGGATGGAGGGATGGGACAAGGGGGAATGGGATCAACCTCAAACAGGGAAGGTGTAGGTGGGATACAAGCAAAAAGTTCTTCCCTGTGAGGGTGGTGGGACACTGGAATGGGCTGAATGGAGAAGCTGTGGCTGCCCCATCCCTAGCAGTGTTCAAGGCCAGGTTGGAGCAACCTGCTCTAGTCCCTGCCCATGGCTTTAGGTGAGCATTAAGGTCAATTCCAACCCAAACCATCCCATGATTCCATGGAATCCAATAGGAAAGTGGTTTTCCCTCAGCCCCAGATGCCCCCAGAACATGGGGCAGGCTCAGAACCCCCCCAGAGCTCCTGCATTAGGACAGGAACCATGAGTACACGTTTCCTCACCGGGTCATCTGCCAGCAGGGTGAGATACTGGTCCAGAACCTGCTTCCCAATGTTGTATCCAGCTGGGAGAGACCTGAATATCTACAAGGAGAACATACAGGGGGGGTAAAATGGAGCTTTTCCAAGGCTCCGGCTGCTTTCCTGCTGGACCCCAACCTGGAAGCAGGGACCGACCTCGTTGGAAGAGAGCGGTTGTGTGTAGGGTGCGCAGGAGGACGTGGTCACCTCGCTCATCCTCAGCATCGTCCGCACGATCTCGCTGCTGGTCTGGATTTGGGAAGGGAGGAAGAAAAGAGTGGGAAAACCTCAGTCCTGAGCAATTCCTGCAGCAGGAACCCACCAGGGAATGGGTTGGGATGGAAAGGACTTGGAGGTCATTCCAGTTCCATCAATCATGAGCCTGCTTATGAGCAGGGTTAGAACATCCCCACCATAACCACAAGCAGGAGAGGAAGGGCAGGAGGATCCAAGGGATTCCATGGACCTGATCCATGCGGTTGGCCACAGCGCTGACGATGGCCTGGTCCCGGAAGTGCTGGTGGAAGCGGTCAATGTTGACTTGCCAGTAGATGCCATCGTCGGGAGGAGGCTGGGAACAGGGAGAAAGGCATGGAATGGGGGGCAGGAGGGATGGAATGCAGGGAGAGGTCCCACTTCACAGCCTGCGGGTGACATTGCTCCATGTCCTGGGTACCTCAGTGCTTCCTCCATCCTGCTTCTGCTTCTTAGCCTGGTGCTCCCCATCCTCCTCCTCGCAAGAGCGTCTCCGCTTCCCTTTCCCTGTCGGAGAAGGTGGAATTGGCTCTTCCCAAACCATCCCTGTGGGATGAGGGCAGCAGAATATGGCTGAGGGGCATCTCACCTACGAGGTTGAGCCTGGGCACCGTGTACATGTCCTTCTCATTGAGCACCAAGGTGGGCGCAGGAGGAGGTGGCACCTGGGGGGTGTCGAGGCCCTCGGGGGCCAGGGGACACCTCTGCACGAAGTGGGTGTCCACCAGGCACACGAAGGTGTTGGCTACCTCGCTGTAATCCATGGTTTTCCCATCTAATCCATAGGGAGAGGGATGGTGGCGTCAGGGTGGTGCCTGTGGCTCCGGAGGGTGAGGGGATGCTCTGAGGGTGGTTTGGGACTGGGGGGCAACATTCCCATGGGACCTATTGAAGATGTCTCTGCTCATCGCAAGGGGTTGGACTGGATGAGGTCTGAGGTTCCTTCCAACCCAAGCCAGTCTAAGATCCTGATTCCAATCAAAAGTGGCTACAAGAAACCTTGGGGAGGGGCTTTGGACAAGGGATGGAGGGATGGGACAAGGGGGAATGGGTTTAACCTGACAGAAGGGAAATTGAGATGGGATATTTGGATGACATTCTTCCCTGTGAGGTTGGTGGGACGCTGGAATGGGTTGAATGGAGGAGGTTTGGCTGCCCCATCCCTGGCAGTGTCCAAGGCACTGTTGGAAGGTGTCCTTTACCCCAAGCCCACTTTGGGCAGCTCCTTTGCCACATCCCCAGCGCCCCCATCCTACCCCCTGCTCCCAGCAGAGCTTCCCACCTTCCATGGTCTCGGTGAGTCTGTCCGCCACCTTCCTCACCAGGGCGCTCATGCTCATGTGCCCGTTGAGGAGCAGCTCCTCCACCAGGAGCTCGCCCGTGTCCCCATAGAGGCTCTTGGCGGTGTAGATGTAGCGGGGGTAGCGCAGGATGCGCAGCACGCGCCGGCACCGCGCCTCGTACTCCACCAGGCCCCGCTTCTGCACATGGTACCCCACCAGGTTGTGTTGGATGAGCACACAGAGCGCCTTCTTCACCTGCAAGGAGGCTCCGTGGCACCGCGGGCTCCATGGGGCACCACCGCAGAGCGGCCCCCAACCTGGGCCGCCCAGAGCAGCCCACCCAGGAGCGTGTCCACGGGGCTTTGGGATGGAGCCTCCGTCACCCCCTGGGCAGCGGCTCTGCCACCCTCAGCACCGAGCGTTTCCTCATGTTGAGGTGATGCTTGGTGTTAGCTCATGGCCATTGCTCCATGACGTGCTGGCGCTGGGCACCAAGGAACAAGGGATGGGACAAGAGGAATGGCCTCAAGCTGCACCGGGGCAGGGGGGATAGGTTGCTGGGGCACAGGGATGGGGCATGGATGGGGCAGGATACAGGGATGGGGCATTGCGCAGGGATGGGGCATTGCGCAGGGATGGGTCAGGGCACAGGGATGGCACAGGGATGGAGCAGGGATGGGGCAGGGCACAGGGATGGAGCAGGGATGGAGCAGGGATGGGGCAGGGCACAGGGATGTGGCAGGGATGGGGCAGGGC
>JARCZZ010020166.1:4012-21779 GCA_030323915.1 Brotogeris chrysoptera | reverse complement strand
GCTGTGGTATGGAATACCTCTTTGGTCAGTTTGGGTCAGGTGTCCTGTCTCTGCTTCCTCCCGGCTTTCCCTCCTCCTTGGCAGAGCACAAGACTCAGAAAGTCCTTGGTCAGAGTAGATATTACTGAGCAGCAACTAAAAGCATGGGTGTTATCAGTGCTGTTCCCAGGCTGAAAGTCAAAAACACAGCACTGCGCCAGCTACTAAGAAGGAGAAAAAATGACTGCTACTGCTGAACCCAGGATAGCCACCCAAGACTTGGGTTTTATTAGAAGCTGCTGCTAGGAAAAAAGCCTTCAGCTTCATGTCACCCAACTGGATGAGGAAAAGAGAAGAGCTGACATCCAGCAGTTTCACAGAAATTCTCCTGAGTGTATTAAAATTCACAACAGACTACCAAGTAGCATTTCATACAAGCAGGGTAAGACCTGTCCTGGACTGCTTCAGCATTCTAAATTGCCACTGACAGAAATGGACACCTGCAGTATCCTCACCGAGATCCTTCCCCACATGTTCATCACAATGGAGATGTAAGAATCAACAATGCATAAGTCACCACGAAGGATCAAGGGGGTTATGCTACACTTTATCTTCAATATTCACCTCTAAGAGCTGTAGAAATGCTCACACAAAACTAGGAAAAGCTTGTTAGAATGTTCCAGCCTTGGCTTTGGCACTTACTGAAGTTATTCTCAAATTCTTCTTTTTAATGCCACAAAGACCAAAATCTATGATCCTTAGTTAGATTCCTAGCTTCTCAGTCTTTTCCTAGATTTCAAAAGGAAGAAATTTCACCTTTTAAAGGCAAATTTTTAAAAATCAAGTCAGACTGTCTTGTTTTCCTCAACAATGGCAGTTTTGAAGATTCATTATCTAATCCCAATCCATCTCCAAATCCCAAAGGAAGTCTCTCTACCAGAAATAGTAATAAATACATTATCAGTAGGCAAGTAAGTAAATACATTGCATTAAGATTGTTAAGGTATGTTCATGAAATACTAGAAAAGAGGTTCTAATTCCTGTCTGCAGTTAGATTCAGAAGGGAATTTACAGAGTAATACTATTCATTAATAATTATTTGTATAATTCCCTTATTATAATGATCAAGGAAGCTTTAAAATACTCATTTGAAAGAGGTAGCAATCATCTGGGCCCTGATCCAGCAAAGCACTTAAAAATGTTAATTTTTATCATCAAAATAACCAACTGGATTTGAACAGGACTGACACACTTAGGTTAAGATAATCTTGGCTTTGTTAAGCCTATAATGGGAAAATCAAGTAGAAGCATTATAAAAGTAATCCATGAAATCCTGCCAGAACTTTGCTTCAGTATTACACCATTATCATACATTCTCCAAGGAGCTGCTTTCTTCTGGGAAGGACTGAAGTAAAATAATGAACTTTGATAGGAAATATTTTTTGGGGAGAAGTCCATTATGCGCACAAGCACACTTAAAACTCATATAAAACAAATAGGTAGATGATCACAAAATCCGTATCTGGTATGTAAGGCAAGATTCAAGTGTCTGACCTGAACCTAAAACTTGAACCAGGTCTTCCACATCTGATTTTGAAACGCATTTTCTTTTTTAGTCACATTCTTCAATGAGCAGTTGCACGAGCTCCTTCAGAGACAAAGACTTGGCCTAGGTTATCTGCGTGTTCAGTTGCCATTTGTAGAAGAAAAGGAAGAACACACAAGACCACTTTAAACTTCTTGGCGATGTTTGCCTCTGGAGAGGGTGGGAGCCAACCACAGTAGTTATGGACGAACAAACTGCCAAACCTCTGCAATCTTTCTAGAAGGGATCCTGCCTGCATCCAGCTCCACTCCCTTTCATCTAACCTGATGCAGAGGTTGCTCTAAGGCTGTGAGCTTGTCACAGCTTGTCAAGACTGCCCAAAACTATCTACCCATCTGCTTAAAAAAAGCAGGGCACCTCTTCAGAGACCCCTATGGAAATTTGTTCTTTTTTGACCAAAGACTTTCTTCAACACACTAAAACTTTAAAGAAAAAAAGTATTCAGCCTGAAAAGTAGACAGGGCTTTCTGAGAGCATGCATCTTCCTTTGGGTTTTGTACTGACCATGAAAACAGTAGTGGTCAAGGAAAAGCACCTTTGCATTTCTGTAATATAATTTAAACTGGATTCCACTGCAGCAGAATGAATTCTGAAGAACCCAAATAAATTCATCTTCAGCAGTTTCTGAGAACAACAGGAATGATTTGCTGTCTTCTTTATTCTACAACATCTGATCATGCTCTCGTTTTTTTATCTTTGCTCTCATTTCAGACCAGTATTATTCTCTGTATATGTATTTGACGTATTTCATTTTATGCACAGAGTCCAATAAATTCATCACCAGTATCTGATAACAAAAGCTCTTGGCTGTCACTTGCCCTATGCTAGAGAGATTTCTGCTTCTAAATGAATTAAGCACAAGGAAGAATGAAACATAAAGGAGGAGTTTCACATAAAACTACATTTCAAATGCTCTGTCCATATTCCAGATACTTTTATAATGTAGCCTACCAAATACTCAGTATTAGTTCCTCTCTTCTCTCTGCAGCCAGTGAACACTGCAGTTCTAGCTCAGTGCACATAGCATTCAGACACTCCCATTTCCTTCCTATCTCTCCATTCACTGCCCATTTACATAACACACATTTTTAATTAGACTTCACAACTACTTTTATGCTTAGATTATTAGTATTCCTAAAGTAATGTCGATGGGTTTCAACATTACATACTTATAACCTTTAATCTCAAGTCGTACCACCTCCCTCTGTCTACATGGAGCATGAAAAACAGCCAGAAAAAAAGGACATAGTAATCATGTGTCAAGAAACTGGGAAAAGATGTAAAGGCTGTTTTATCATTTATCATGTTGCATGACGTTTCAATTCTATTAAATGTAGCTCAGCCCCAGAAAATATGATTACAAGTATCATTAACTGTATTAAAACGAGTTATATTTGAGTTACTGAAAAGACAGTGCACTGCTAGTGGAACGTAAACGGATTGCCTGACTCATTCAGACTGAAGGTTAATCCTAGAGGCTTCATAAACCAAATGGAATAAAAAGCAAAAGCCCCACAACAGAACTCAAGAACATTTTGTAAATTATATTCACTTCTATGTAGCTTCCAAATTTGGGTAAAACATTTCATGACAAAAAGTAGGCTGGCAGTCTAGATCATAAAGTTCATCTGCATGCCACGTGGTGCAGGATTGCACGGAGATGCTCAGCCAGCTCTGGAAGCAGCAGTAGAGCTGTGCCCAGCCTTCTGGAAGAGAGCAGTACTTGGTGTGGTCGCTGCACCACAATTCCACGTAACAGTCCTTCCCGCCTCTGCACTGATGGCATGAGCATATCACATATCTCTCCATGCAGTGACATTGCAAAGGCTTCCTTGTACAATTCAGACCGTAACTGTAGAGAGGGATAGCAAGAACTGATCATGTAACAGATGTTATGAAGACAAGTGTTGCAGCAACTAGATCAGATTTAGGAATTTCCATATTTCATGACTACACTGACAATATGCCACACTCCAGGTATGTCCTGATTTGAGATGAGACCTGAATGATAACTCCTCTTTACTGCCTTTTCTTATCTGCCTCTCCTCTCAAGGCACAGTACTTTCAAATGAAGACTGGAAAGAAGCTGTGTCGTATTTAAGGTGATCCATTAATGTAAAAGGCTAGCAGATGAGGGCTGTTGGAGTATGCACACATCCCAAGATCAGGATTTTGGGGTGGCATGCGTACTGCAGGCATCCAGAGCTTAGCTTTACCTACTCCAATATCCTATTTAAGGCCAGCAAGTAGAAGACTGAAGAGAAAAATATTTGGATTTCCTTAGTGAACAGCTTTGTCCTCAACCTTTTCTAAGCTTATGCCCTTAAACACAAAGAAATGTATCCCTCTTAGCCTCAGGAAATATTTGTTGATTGTTCTTAGGAATTTCACTAACCTCTTTAACTATACTGTGATTATGACTTCAATAATAATTGAAGTAAAATATGTTTCCTTTTATTAATTTTAAATAATGTTTTAATAATTTTATTAGCATGCCACTTGTTTTTTAGTAGTATTTGAAAGATTAAGTGAAACTTCATATACAGATGGTAAACTTTTGTTGACCATATTGTAGTTCTCTAGTTATACCTTCCTTGGAAGTATTTCATCTGCAAAATGAACTGACTTAATCAACTAATTACTTTGCAAAATACCTAGCCTGTGTGCCAAAACATTTCTCTAAAAATGTCTACCTATTCATATTTATCTATTCATGTTTTTGAAGCTATTGTCTAACCTGTTCCACACTTTATGCCTCTGAATTGTTTATTTCTTATTTTATATTGAATATTTTCCTGAGTTGTCTAACATATCTCCAGCTCTCTGCAGTGATTACTACTGAAAGAAAGCAACACATCCTACTATTAAAACTAATCATCCCAGAGTATCTTTCCTTACACTTGGTAATGCTCAAGTTTGACGGCCTTCATGCTGCCAAATTATTTACCTTTGGGTTTGCTCCTAGGTCATCTTCTTTATTCTATTTCTTCTGGTTTAATTCAAAGTACTCCTATTTTTATTAACCCTAATTCTTATTTAGGTGTAATATCAGTTTTTCCTCTTTCTCATGCCCTAGCACAAGTTATTTGCTGAGCTATCTGGCACACCGGTGACTCAAGGAGCACAAGAGCAGGCCAGCGGCAGCTGCATCTACCCACACTAGGAACCTCCATCTCTGACTGCCTGTCAGAGCTGCGTTTAACAATGTTACAGCACTCTGAAAGGCTGGGGAAGGTGCGTTATGAATGCACTCACTCGGCCAGCAGAAGGTGCATTATTTGATTTTTGTTTTCCTCTCTTTGTTCTTTAGAATACTTTGTTAGTTTGATGCCAAAGGCTATCCCAGGCTTTATAAAAGCAAGACTTCTAAACTAATTTTATACTTTGTTTTTAGAAATTATTTATAGCAGTCAAATCCTTTTTTTACAATACAGTAATTAAACATATTGATATTAATGCAAATAGGAAAATAAATTACTAGCACTCAGAATAATCCTAATAGCTAAATATTTGAATTCAGTTTAACTGAAATCTAATTTTTTTTAAATGGCCTTCTGGAGTGACATGCGTACTGTATTTCAGTGAGCACTAATGCTAATCTGTTCAAAGACCAGAGAAAAAGATTTCTGAAGCTGCAAGTCAGACTGCTGTCAAGAGAACAAAACCAAGAAATGTTTCATAGCTAATAATTCTAAAGATAAATTATGAAGCAAACCCAGCTTTAGCTGCATTAAACATAATGTAAAAAACCTCTCAATTTCCCACTCGTTCCCCTCTCATGGGCATCTCATCTCTAAAACTGCGTATTTGGTACATTCAGTAATTACATTGATCAAAACCAGAAGTATGAATGCTAAAAAGATAAAAAATTTGTAATGAGTTGTTCTGTGACCAAGAGATGTAATGAAACAAGATTTCCTACAGACCTGAGTCCTACTTCTCTCATACCCCTTAACCAAAATAATTTCAGTTTCTCTCCCATGACGTGTAGTTCCTGACATCTCTTCTGGTCAGAAGACAGCATCTGCTGTGCTTAGCCTGGAGGTATGTATATGTTGATTGCTGCCAAGGAGAATATATAACAGCTTTCCACTCAGTAGGGCACTGATTTGGGTTTTTCGTTTTTACTGAGCCACTGCCATCGTGAAACTTGTAAGAACTTAATTATTTCCAACTCTAACTATTCTATGATTCTATCTTCAACACTTGCAGATTTCCTTCCATGTTGCAGGAGCCAGACCAGCAGTTCAAAACTTGATATAGAGGACTCACAGAAAATTCTTGCACAGTCCTTGTTTCCTTAGCAAACAGTAAAATATTGCATCAAATTAAAGTTCCATTACATTAAGGGTGGTGGCAACACAAGCTCTATGAAAATTTCAGCAGCTTAGTAAGTATGTAACATAAATGACTGGCACAATATACTTAAATATACATTAAAAGTATATTTTTAAATGTATATTTTGAATTTATATGTACCATGACCACTATACTTTCTTTATATAATGTGTATATGTGTATGTAACTATCTATAAAGCATGGAATATAACCCCAAAGTCTTTGAATTGTACTGATGGGGTTTTTTTTTAAACTGTGGGCCCTCATCAAAGCAGAAACCAACCTAAATGGGTGATGAGATGCTTCCAATCTTCACATACCTCCAAGGCTTGGCAGTTTTAATAAGCACTGACAGCGGTGCTACCACAGCTCATCTGACCACAGCCCCAGGACTCTGCCTAAACCAGGCAGAGCAAGGAGCTGGTATGGTCCACAAGCCAGCCTCAAGAGCTGTTCTGTAATGAGTTTCTTCACACTTCTGATTTCTTAAATTTTATTATCATTATAAACAAGCTTCAGTTTTACTCTGTATTGAAAGCAAAGGCCAAACACAATTTGTGTCTCTCTCGCCCTACTGCCGGCACTTCTGTGCTCTTCCCAAGCATAGACTGACTTTTACCCAAATCACAAGTCTTTGAAATCCTGCTCTTTAGGACTCCGAGTTGTTTAATTATTTTATTCCTAAAACTCACATGACTGTTTATTCCTTTCTTCACTATACCCCCTAAGGAATAACTAGTCCAGGGCTTGGTTTGAGCACTTTGGACAGACAACTCTCCTTGTTCTCTTCATTTGGCTTCCAGTCAGGAAAAACCACTGAGAATCCTTTTGACACCCTTCTTGTCTCTGTGCTCCTTGGGAATTCCCACATTCCACTTCCTGGTCCTGCTCTGAGAGGCATCATTCAGAGCTGAGCAGCGTTGCTGGCAACCAGCTGTTTGGTTTACCCAAAAAAGTCATCCACAGTGTGATTGCTTCTGTCACCATCTCCCAGAGGCAGTTTGGCTATTACACACAAATGGCTCCTCTTAAAAGAATACACAGAGCTAAATGAAAGCTCCTTGTCAAAACAGAGGTTGTGATAAAGGTGCTGCTCACGGAACAACACTGAATTCACACAGACATATTCCCAGCCCATATAAACATGCCTCACTTTGAAAAGTATAGTTTTCCATTGTTCTGTAAAACACAAGGGAGTTCAGAAATACACAGATTGCATCCCCCACCTTAAATATGATCCTCAAAGAAATTCTTGTGAGAATTGATTATCAGGAGGAAAGTAACGGACAGCAATCTAATGCAGCTCAGTAACATACTTATTAACGAGTCACACATGGTCTACTAAAGCACCTAAGTGCACGTGTTACCTGTACACATGTAAGACCTACACACAGCAATAAAAGGAAGCAGGGTTCAATAGCCTAGGCAAGAGGCAGACTTCAATAATAGGCCACAGCTTCCACCTTAGTTTAAACTTCAAAATAAATTTGAAAGAGAAGTAAAGGTGAATCTCTTTAATCATTGTGAAGCGAAACACACAGCATTGTTCTGGATTTCGATTACTGTTTAAGACTGAATTCTTTATTAGCTCCAATGCATGTTGTGGCTATAGAAAAATATTTTAGCTTAGAAGAGTATTTTCATTTTCAAGCTCTGTCATGAAACAGAAGGAGGATTTTCAAGATGCAACCTGATCTGTGGCCATAAAGCAATGTGCTGGCATCTCCTGCCATTTTCCCTTTTCCCAATGCTGACCGGGTAGAGAGGTGGGGGAGCTATGGGCTTGTTACCATCAGTGCTTCATGCTTGTGATGTTTTACACAGGAAAATTACTCACTGCTTACAGGATTACCGCATTAGGCATTTTTTGCTAGGGTTATGAACAGGCTGGTAGGAACCCATAAGAACTGTAAGAGGCAGAAGAGTTAATACCTTCAGTCATCACTGCTTTCTTTAGGCAAGTCTAAGAGAAGATGATATGTCCCCCCACAGCAGTGGAAGCCACCTTTCTTATCCATTAAATACCCCAAATCTGATCTCCTGATGGAACAAACAGCCAACCCAGCTGCTGCCAAAACAGACTCACTGCTTTCCCATCAGCTGCACACAACAGTTCTTCTCACCAGAACAGTACAGAGTAGACAGCAGATGGCTTCTCTCCGGTCCACACCTGATGTGCATCCAGAAGCTGAACTCATTAACACCATTATTCAGCCTAATAATAGATTTTTCTGTTTTACTTCAGCAGCAGCACAGTGATTCCTAATCTAATTTACAGAAGTAATCACTGAACTCCTCATGTTGTTCTGGCATTTGCAATGCTCTGCGCTTAAAGGGAGATGCTAATAAGCATCTGTAAGATCCTAGTGAGTTTTGAGAAAGTTTCAAAGGTTGGAACAGGGGGGGGGTTGGTCTAGGAAGATCTCCAGAGGTCCCTTTCAACCCTAACAATTCTGTGATTCTGTGAACAGTAACCAACATACTCTGCATATTAGCCAAATACTTTATGGGACATTACTGAAACTTATTCTGAGAAGCTTATTCTGGACTGAAGAAAGTAAAATCACCAAACCTGTCATACCCACTAGACTGGGTATCATCCAGAAGAGATCAATACAATTACCTTACTCACGTATATGCATGAATATATTTGTCTATAGACATGAACCCCTATGCAGATGACAGGAAAAAGAGATAAGTAACAGTTTGCAGCACTGCTGTTTAAGTTACCGTGATCCAGGATTAGCAGAGCACATGTAACTCAACAATTTGTTATACCCCATCTGCAAAATTGGGTAGGCTCTTGTGAACTTTTTATAATTCATATTTGGATCAAATTTTTATCCATCTCTTGTTACAAAGTAATGTGTTTCCACAATCCTTTTTCAATTTTAGAATGTTATTATTTTAAAGAATTAGCATGAAGTTTTATTTATAAAATGGAAAGCTGTATCCCAAAGAGCTCTGAAGTAAATTCAGCAACGACCAGGAAAACAGCTGAACATGCACTTCTAGTGTGAAGATTTAGCCATCCCTGAAGAGATAAGCAGGAGAATTACATACTACTTGTCATTGTATGATGCCCAGCCATCAACCAAATATTAGTTTCTAACTATAGTGTTATGAATATTATTCTCAGACTAAAGCTAAAATACAGCACTGTGCCAGCTACTAGTAAAAAAAAAATAACTCTAGGACACTAATACATAATTTTCCTTAGATTTAATATGCAAGTTATGCTTTTGTATTTGGCATAGTTAGGGCAGTACATGATGTTAGCAAAGTCATACTGGCATTCTGCATTTAGTCATTGAATCAAAACCTCAAAAGGATGTTTAAGACTAAAGAAAATTTTCTAGAGAAGTTATACAGCCACATTCATGAAACTTGCCTTAGTCAAGACCTAAAGAACTTCAGCCTATCTGGTTTATTTAAAAGAAAGCCAAGATGAAATAGCACATTCCACATGTATCGGCACACAATAACATACTTCATACTGTCATAATGGTTTAATGTTTAATTGTTCTTTTTTGAAATGTATTTTAACACAGTGTGGGATGCATTCAGCCTATCATTTTAAAAGTTTGTAGCGTAAACATTAATCCCTTAATAGTTAATGAACACTTCTAATAGTGCAAGTATCAACAACTGGAACATCTTCCCGGAGCATCTTTAAAAAAACCCCAAGCAGTTTGAATTAATGTCTGTTTCAGGGAAAGATTCTGTGGTTTGCATTGTCTAGGGATTGCTTTTGTATCTTAAAATCTGTGAGTAATTACTGCTTTGCATAATTCTTGGAAGCTCCAGTAAGCAGTTATTTTGCAAAGTTAGTCCCTTTTTAATGAAAAACATACACTATTCTTGATGCAAAGTCAAGTCACACATCCAAGATGTCAGAGTCTTGCAAGGCCATTTGGTGCACTGTTTTCAACATCCATATGAATCTCTTCTTACCTACTTGAGAAAGCTGGCAACACATAAAAGTAAGTGCCTTAATATCTCACCTTGATTTAAATAGCTTTCAACACACCTGTGATAAGTGCCAGACACAGACCCTTCCTTTCTCAAGACAAACTGGTGATATTGGTGACTCGACCCCAGCATCAATACCAGTAGCTGGCAAAACATCTGGACCATCCTCCTCCCACTAGCCCTGCCTAGGGAGAGCAGAGCACTGACACGTGAACAAGGGAAATAATCTGAGCATCTTCAAGGATTATACTCCTAATCTACAAATCACATTGTTTATGCAACAAGTACTTCTGAGCATAATACCAGCTTAACTTCCCTGAATAATGAAGGGCTGTGGGCTATTTTGGGGACTTGCATACACAGTCTCTGTCACTTCAGTTTCTGTACTGGTTCCAAGACTTCTGGCTTTCATGAGCCAACCTAGTAAAGACTTCTCTGCACACCCCCAATTAGCGAACGTCTGCGCTTGATCCTCAGTATTTGCTGCTGATTTATTTAATAATTCTATTTAATGTTTCTTAACAACTACATATATGCTTCAGTATTACCCTAGCTAGGTCAAAGGACTGTATCACCAGGAGCAGCAGCACTCAGAAGGTGCTTTTTACTAGTATGCCATGCACATTTTAACCCCAAGTGGGGTGTAGTAGTACTGGGGCATGTTAAGAAACTTCAGTGGCAACCACATTAAAACACATATGTAGCTGCCAACACAAACCTTTAAAAAAAAAGACCAATTGTTGAAGGCACACAGTGCTACCCAATTCACAGTAAAATGAGTTGAAGACAAAAATACACTTGAATCTGGAGATCTCAGTTGGGCACACCTTCCCTGTTCACAGTCCCTCTGTGTGAACCACCGGAGCAAATACAACCCTGAGCAAAATTTTCTGATCAGAGTAAAGGCAAGATAAATCACCTGGACTGTCAGAATGTGTCCGTGTATCAATCAATAACGCCACCTCTGCAGATGTGCAGCTTTAATAGATACTGCTGTGCATAATGCAGTTGTTTGAAAACGAACCTGTTGGTTTTCTTTTAGGAACAATAATCTACAGCACAACTACACTGTTAGGAAAGCTTATCCAAAGAGTAATTATCCGAAAGAGCTCACAGGTGAAGACCTTTCATGAAGATGACAGTGCTGTACATTTGCATTTCTGCCAGTTAGGCTGGCTGCTCTGTGAAGAGGAGCAGACCACTCCAACAATACAGCTTAAGGAGAAGAATGTGGAGCATCTGGAGCTGAGGCAGTTGAGTAATTCATCTCTCTTGAGAGGAATAAGACACGATTGCACTCTCTGTACTGACTGGCACAAACTCTTCACAACAATCTACTGTGTGGAAAACAGACTGGCCTTTGTACTTTGTTTATGCCTTTACCAAGAGCATCGCTCTTAAAATACTTCAGTAATTCAAAAATAATGCCTCCAATATAAAAGGCAGCTGCATAGTTATAGAAATTAATGTATAATAAGTAGAATGTATCCTACAAAGGCCTTTCCAGGACAATGTCGATTTGAACTATTTCTGTTTATTTTAACACATGCAAATTTAATTCTGCAAGATTGTTGAGAAGTATTTAGTCTGAACCACAGTTAAATCCAAACACAGACCTAACTCTCACACTTTGGGACACTAAAAAGCTTAATTTTAATAGGAAGGGACTGCATTGCATCATAGAAAACCAATTGTATATGGACATAATTATTTTTGGATGTCTAGATATTTAATTAGTTTATAGCATACTTCAAAGAGCTTTGCTAGATGAGATGCTACAGCTTATGCAATAATTAACCCAACACTATTCCTCCTTCTGAATACCCATCAAATGATATTCTCGCCTCTCAAGTTTCTCTTCAAATAGATGAGAGGCATCATGCTTGGTCATATCACAGAATGATGTTTCTGAGTCAGACCATGGGAGAGGCACTCAACAGGCATCTTGTGGCTCTTGCCTTCATCCAAACTGTGGCCTTCGAAGTGTTGAGTCCTACCAGAGAGCACTCCTCTGCTGCAGCTCAGCACGGCTCAGCATCTCTTCCAGTCCTGAACAAGACACGAAAAGCTGGCAGATCCTACACAAGGCTGTCTAATCCCATAAGGTCAGAGAGCAAAAGGGAGGCTGCAATGTTGTATTACAGCTGCACTGCCCTCCTCCCAGCCTGTCATTTTACATGACAGGCACTGTCTAAAGATGGTGATCAAAACCCTACACTTAGCATACAGCTTGCTCCATCTCCACATCCCAGGAGCTCAGGAGAGAGCCGTGAAGGAGACAGGCAGCTCACTCCCCACTGCCTCCTTCCCTGGGGAAAATTACACCTAAGACATTGTTCCTGACCTGCAGGCTTGCTGCAGCTGCACAGACCCACAGCACTACCTGATGGATCACAGGCAGGTGCCCTGTCCCAGCAGGAGAATAAGCAAACAATGCTATTTGCCACTGCAGCGAAGCACTGGCTCCTGCACTTCCACCTCCCACTCCTCCATAAGGGCTTTTGTTCTTCTTTTTTTTTTTTCCAGTCAAAGAATAAAAGTAATATTCATCTTTACTGATGGCAGTTATAAATTAGAGACAGCAGGAGACTCTGGTCATTTTGAATGAAGACAAAAAGCACCAGGTATATCAAGCTGTTCCTGGGACCACGAGCTTGTTCGTACAGTACAATAAGCAAGGGTAAGGTTGTTCTTTAATAGGAGACTAACAGCATGTGCCATGCCAATTGTGGGCTTATTGGTAAGGAACGTATGACAACATGTACATGGAAAATTGAGTGTGAGGAACAGTGCGACAAAGGTGGATAAAATCTTTCTCAAACAGAAAAGGTGCATGATAGCGACTTGATGGACCTTATCTCAGATACAAAACAGGTGTCAGGAACAAATGCTTGTCCCATGGATATAATAAGATATACTAAGATACATTTATAAGTGCAGATGACAGAACTGCCCTGAAAGTTTTTTTTGGGCAGCATGCACTACTACAGGTTTGAGAAACAGTCCTCCCACATCACTATACAAGTCCAGCTGCTAACTCCATCACATCTGGCTCATAAGAAGCTTCACTTATACTTGTAAATCAAAACAAGAGCCTAAGCACTGTTTCTGTAAGGACCAGAGCTATTACAGTCTGGTATGATGCTAGTAAGCGCTGTGTAATAGTATCCCATACTCAGTAAGCTGTAAATGAGCTTTATGCCATACTCATCATCCAAATAGAGAAACACCTACTGACTTCCAGGCAACTGGAATTACAGATAACTAAGCTGCACTTATGTCTTCATTACAGTAGAGATCAGCTTTCTAGAACATAAATAAAACCAGCTGAACAGAAGAGTTCGCTCTCTTCAGTGATTATGTGATAAATCAAGGTCCAAAGACTGAAATCATGCCTACAACAAATGCCATTTCACCAGAATTGAACAATATAGTATACAAAAACTCATGTCATTGCCATCTGGAGACAGAGAAAACAGATAAAAATTTGATTCAATAAGAATGAATTAAACAGTAAAACTGGAGATTTTGAGCTATTTTCAGACAGGTTAGCTAACAATGACTACAAAATGAAGTCTGATCTACATTAATTTGTTCCTTAAATTAGCTGAAGCAGTATAAAATAGAAATGCAGGGAGGTATCTCACAAAAAAAACCCAACAGTGTATAAGAAGTATCACTGTTATTTGCCTCTATTGCACAGCTCCCTTCGGTTCAGTACTACGCAAATATTTGAACAAAAGAGTTTGTCAATATATCAGTCAAGGACAACAACATTCAGACTCCCAGAAGGATTTTGGCTACAGGTCAGTACCTACAGGATTAACTAGCACTACTCTGAGCTGGTATTTTCCTTGTTTAGCAGCAGAAAATTAATGAAGTTATAGAAGGTAAAAGATGCAGAAGTAAAACATGCCAGTAGTAAATAACCTTAAGCCAAGGAACCATGTTTTGCCATTAGAAGCCATGACTTCCTCTGGTCCTGTTCTACAACAGAATAATGTATTTCATTTCATGCATTTAAAACCATATACTGAAAACTGCTTCCAAAATTGTGTTAATACACCTCTTATGTTCTTACTTGAATGATAGTCTTAGGAATATGCATGAATTTAATGCATTCTTTAAGTGATCTTCAGGGGGGCAGAGGGGGCAAATCAGTCTGCATACCCCTGATGAAAATCTAAGGCTACTCCTATAGGCAACTAGATGGATTCGAAATCATTATGCCCACAGAGCTGCTACTGTTGTTTCAACTGTCCATCTCATCAGATTATCTCATCAGAGTCATGTAATGTTTCTTAGTGCAGTTTAACATGATTTTATAGGTAGCCCCAAATTAGTCCACCTTCATATAGTGAATACAGTCATCACTGAGCTATGGGCTTCCAATTGCCCAGCAATACATACACACAGAGCCAAGCCTGGAAGGGCTTTAGCCTGCTCTAAACTGATCACTGGGTACCACCTTCCATGCTTTAAACTTACATACATTTTAGAACCCAACAGTCATTTCTGAATAGTCAAAGAAAACACAGATCAAGTCCTGTGCTTCTGTATTATATATAGAAAAAGCTTATTTGATGTGGATTTCATGGCAGATACATGCTTCTCAGAAGTACTGACTACTCCAGGCTTCAAACAGGAACAGACAGATACACATACCAAAGATCAACTCAGACCAGAGAAGCATTTGAATCAAAAACCTTGTCAGTAGACTTAATGCTAAAATGCTATATTTCAATATAGCTAACATTTACAAACTACCCTCACTGATGAGGCCAAAAGCACAACACTGCTGTGCATTAGTTCAGCACAAATTTCTGACTTAACAATGTTTTTACCACTTTTTCCGTTGCACTGGGACTAATTATTAGCTCCTAAGAAGATCATATTTTTTACTTCATTACTTAAACATGGTAATAAGTAATTATTTTAAAACTGTATGTAAGAATTGAAAAAAGACACAAACCTCTAATAAAGTGGACTCCGTTTCAATGCAGATCCAGAGGCAGTATCTAGAATCAAATAAAGACAGAATTCAGTACTCAACTCCCAATTTTTCAATTACCAGTTCTGTTAGAATTTGTTATGCATGCTTTCGTAACATTCTCTTACAGTCAGCTTTTCCCAGATGTTTCCTGCAATTCATAAATGTGGGTTTCCAGTTAGTCACTTTCTTGCATAAAGATGTATTATTAATAAAATGTTACCAAAATTAAACTCTAAAAGCAGAGTGAGCTTGTGTGGTTTTATTTTTCCTGATTGTTTGATATACAAGCTATTAGAGACTGCCTTAAAAAATTATGCTTGGGCGCATATTTAGCTATTTTTAAAGTCATTAATGCCATATGAGAAAAACTTGACCCTAGAACTCTCTCCTGTAGTAAATTACACTGAGATGACTGCTCAGATACATGCTGGTTTACCATCATAAATCTGCTTTCTCTAACACATTTCATTATTCCCTTTATAGTCTCTATTCTGATCCCTCCTTATATTTGTCGGCATCCAGCAAATCATGGCATGTCCTTCCAGAAATATTCAAAAAGTCTTTTTTTTTTTTTTACTTTTTTTTTTTTTTTCACTTTTTTTTTTTTTTCATTTCTTTTTCCCAAGCCTTCTCTGACTCACAACTGTAGATACTGTCAAACTACTTCCATATCTCCATTTCCTCTCTTAGCAGTTCAGGTGTAATATCCACTATATGTCTGAATCCGTGGATCCAAGGAAGGAACTACGCTACAAGGGCACTCCTTGCAATTTTTCAAATGCTTCCAAGATGTAGTGCAACCCAAACACATCATATAATATACAGTACTCACTTCAGAAGTTGGCTACATAAACTAACAGATTTCCATCTCACTCTCCTACCTGTATTTCCTTCGGCAACTGCAGTTGATTGCTATTGCAATTTTTTTTTTTTATTGCAATTTTTTTTTTGCTATTGCAAAGGATTTTTAAGTTGTATTAATAGCCAAATGGACAATGATTTAAGTATGCAAATATAAGGGAAGGAACTTTTCAGGTATGTAAGGTCCATTGCCAATTTCATCGGTGACATAAAAGACTCAAGTGCTCAGGCTCCAGAGCTATACTACTTTGTAGGTAGCTTAATCAAGGTGTGCTTACTACTCTGTTTTCCTTGTGCTCTGATTAACTGCAGTGCAAAATCAGATCTGCCCTTCAGTGATTTAATGATTATTTACAAGATTGGAAATCTAATGATTTCTCATAAGGCTTCATTAAGTCATGTTAATTCTACTTTTTCCACATGCTGCATTTCTATGTAAAGAGATACAACTTTCTTGTCTCCAGAAGTTTAACTTCAGTATTTTCACTGTGCTGAGAGGTGAAGAATGACTGTACTCCCAGACTTATCCGTTCTTATAAAGTTAAGATAAGTAAACTTATCCTCTTATAAAGTAAATGTTCATGTTAAGACACTGGGGTTTAACCATTCTGCTGCTGCTGACCTGGACAGAATATCAGAATATTCCTTATCTATAAAGAGCACTTCCATTATTTCTAGCTACTTGTAAACTACTCTTGAGAGTCTGTGGACAAAAATAATTGAAACTAATCTTACAGAGCCACATACACAAAAGAACTTATTTTGTCATGCCTAAATTTTAGTCTTTCACTCCCTTGCTATATACACATTTGCATGGTCATATATCTTAACACTGAAAATTTGTTTTCAAGAAACACATTTATCTCGAGAAGGAAGTTCCTGGAGTAACAACTTGCATATTACATCATCAGGATAATGCAAAATATTCTGTCATTTTTCCAACACAATATGAAGGTTTACATGTTTGCTTCATGATTCATTAGTTGGGGTGGAAAATAAACTAGAACACAGAAAAAACAACTTCAAGGTTCTGTATGGTTTTCTGAAATGGCAAGCATTTAAAGAATGCAAATTTCTCATTAAAGTTCCCTCAGTCATTTTTCAAAGCAAAGGCTTGAGAACTATTCCATACCACATTCAGAAACACCATAACAGTTAATATACAGTAGTCTTTCTATAACTCTCTATTTATTATTTTCCAAGATCCATTTGTGTTACACCAAACTGTGCCTGTTGTTAATAGCTTTACATTAATTTCTTTCAACCAAAGCTTACAACCCACTGTGCAATGTAGGAATTAAAATCAGGTAAAGAAATCAACAGACATTAATTTCATCCTCAACAGGGCAACACTTGGTTATCTGTTAACACCTTCCTTCCCTTTTATCCGTAACCCTGGATATTACTATTCCATCATTTGTTAGTCTTTCACCTCTGTAACTTTTAACTTTACCTATAATGACCTATGTTTTATGGAAAAGCCTGTCAAACTGAGACAGTTGCTAAAATAAAAAGATAGATGATAGACATCAGGGAATCAGAAATGCATTTTCCAAGTGCGAAATGAAGAGAGAGGATACAGAAAAACTACAGGCATAGAACAGTTTTGTTTCGATTTAAAACATCTAGAGTATCTAGAAAGGTGCTGTAATCAGGGGAAAAGAGGAAATAACCAAGAATAGTCTAAGAAACTATAAATTAAGTATGTTTATCCTTGCAACTTTAAAACAGAATATAATCTTTCTTGTTTTTTACAGTTAGCATAGGACTATAATAATTTTCAAACTGATCTGCTGAAGAATGCAGTACACACAGACAGAGGGTGAGAGGAGGACTCCTTCTAGCTCAGTATATTGACCCAGACAATAGCGAGCACTGGATGCCTATGAACAGAAAATAGGAAATGGGATGCACGATTCTTGCTATGCTGTCCTTTACATGATGTAAACAAAAGAGAGAACAACACACCAGTAAAACCAAACACAGATGAAGAGTGGTCTAAAAGTGAAAGAGCTCTG